>JAHZNF010000925.1:0-12311 GCA_027744215.1 Troglopedetes dispersus
ATTTGTCATTCAACGTCATCACAAAGATCCCTCCCAAGCTTGCAGCCAAGTTTTCTTGCATCACAGGTAATTCCATCTTCCATTTACTGATGCAAAGAATAACTTAAATTGACAAAGTGCATCTTGCGGTTATCGGTAGACCTTAATGGAAAGGTATATGCGCACATCGATAATCTTTTTTATATATGCATATAGCATAAGGCTGTATTCATTCATGATCCAATTTGGTGATGGTTCATTGCTGTGACACGTAACGTTTGGGGATTACCACTGTGCCACACATTTTTATTCTCTTTTGAATGCAATCATTTCCTTTCTTTGTTCTACACTTATTTCCTCAGCTCATGCATCCACTGCTCAGCTTTCATGTGATCAGAGACAATTTGGAACCGGATGTCGTTGTTGGATTAGGAAAATATTTTGAAAAAAAACTAAACTCATGAAAGGAGCACGTTTCACTTTCCTTCCGAGTACGTGCAGTGCAGTGTTGCGTCACATCAACTTGTCTGAAACGCAATTATTGCAAGTGGAAGACGAAGGAGGAGTGCATGCACTCTGTAGATGCGTTGATAACGACAACCTGGCAATACTAGATACAAGTGCCATTCAGTCCCTCGGACCAATTCTTAAAAATTGACAACTTGAAATTGACAAATTGAAAATATTTTTACCAACTAAAGCTGCCTTGGATTTAATTTTTACACAATGTTTTTACCCCAAATAAAAAACAATGTGATTTGAGCTCATCAACTACAAACCAGTACAAAACTCATTGAAAGAGCTAACAGACCTGCAGACAGCGTTGCTCCAAGTCAACCTTTCGAATTCAGCGTATTTCGGTACAAAATGCGCAGATGCACTCCACCACCGCTAACCAGAACTTTGGAAAGACGCAACTACGGTGAATTAGGTGAAACATGGAGAATTCAAAGAAACAACGTTTTGTTGAACTGTGCATGTGCCTTTGGATGTATGTTCAGGGCAGCTATAAATAACTTTTGGGCTTCCCCGATATTTTTAGCCAGGTATTTCACCTTTTTTCTTCTCCGAATGTTGTCATACAGATCGGAGCGTGTGCTCGAGAGTCAAATTCCTCTCCATGATATTTCCCAGCTCTTTGTGTGAGAGTGCTTTAAAAATTGAGTACACTACAATTTATGATTGATGGGAGGACACCCGCTATCTTCTGTTCACTTATACAAAATGTGGTTGCTGCACGCATATTATTATGATGCACTTTTTTATGATCAGTTTCTCTGCTCGAACGACGCACGAGCGAGGGATACACCACAGCGCAAAAAAACCATCTTGTCTATTTTTGTTTCTCTACTGTTTACACACACTCTGTGCTGAATGCAACAACCATAGCCCAACAAAGATTTATTTGACTTTTTGTGAGTCATCTTCATGAGAATCATGCGTAGTTTCACAACAAGGAACTTTGCCCGATCTTTTTGGAAAAAAATAACTCATATGATATCAAGCAATTCCCACGCAAGCGGGTCAACTTAATTATCATGTTTTATGGGAAATGACAAAAAATGACTGAATCTTTTGGAGGCGGGCGATTTATTGTTTCGTGTGCTCACGTACAAAAAACTCATGTTAATAGGCTTCGTCAAAACCAGTTAAAAAGCAGCATGCAAACATGTGTTTGACAAGGTTTTTACAAGATGGCTGGCTTCTTTGTCTCTCACTTTTGTGTCCTTCCTTGAAATACCTTGATTTTATTGCCAAGCTTGATTTCATCCTTTGGAAAAGTTTAAATTACGATGTCACGTTTACATAAATGCATGGACTCCGCTGACTTTTAAGATTATCTCCGTCGACGTACGTCCCAGCTGATTCCACAGATAAATGTTTTGAAAATGTTTGTCCTTAGTTGTTCAGTAGATATATTGGCAGCACTCCAGGGCCGTTCTCAAGTTACTTTACTGTGAACATCCACACAAGTGCGCATTATTACGAAGTAGAATGTTTTGAAAGCTCATGTCAGACACTTTTACAATGTATATAGCGAACCAATTTTTTTTGGAGGGTTGTACTGACTTGACTGAATGAACTCTGCTCTTCTTCAGTATCACGTGAATGTGGAATGAAGACGTAATGTAAAATGTAAACACAGGCGCTGTGGAAGCCCTTTCTTTATTTTGATTCTTGGGTGAGATATGTCGTGCGCGGTGCATGGCGGAAAGATGAACTGCGATGCACTTTCAAAATACCGACGTAAATAATTGCGAGATGGAACGTGTTTCGAACACTAGGAAAGGTATAACTAGTGTGTATATACACACAAACCGTGCCGGAAGCATGAATAAACAAAGAGCGTAATTAAAATGAGTGAGCACTCTTGTTTATTTTCTACAAAAATGGAATAACAAATAAAACATGGTTTTAATTAATGAAAGCATATCAGAAAAGGTCGTCCACCTTGCCGTCAAGTATTTAGGTAGATAATCATATTTTTTTTAAATATCTGATTAAAAAATGTTTTTCATGTGAAACTTTAGAATTGAATGTGTCAAACAATCGGATGAGCAAGCTTCCCGAAGAGATTGGAGAACTGCAGCAACTCACAGTCCTCAACATCTCTCACAATGCCTTTGTCTCGTTGCCAAGGGTGACTTACACGTTGCCCAAGCTGGAACAGATCAACGCCGAGAAGAACTATATTTCTGGTAAGCAAGATAAACAGAACTCTTGACAGTTGCTAGTTCATTTCCCTGTGAAGATAAGAGCGGGCTGGGTCTGAGAAATAATTTAGCAGAAAACTTTATTAGCACTTCAAGTGAAAAGATTTCAAGTCATCCTCCATTTTCCTTTCTGGCTTTTTAACAGACGTGGAGGGGAAAAGGTTGGCTGAGCGGAGCTGCCTCAAGGTTGCCAATTTCCGTCAGAACCCATTGAACAAGGAGACGCATGATGAGCTGTCCAAAGTGACAAGTATCACAATTCTGCTGAGCCCCTTGGACGAAGAGGACTGGGACAACCCTAATGACTTTTAAAAATATCTCACTTGTCAAGTCATTTTTTTTCGTTATTTTCTTTTCGCGTTGTCTTCTATTTTGAAAGTACACAACTGTACCGTATTATGTATATCTGACTAGAGTCTTAGGACGGTGAACGGATTCTCGCAAATAATCTTATTTGTCTACATATTAAATATTATTAATTATTATTATTACTGTTATATGTACTATACACACATAATATTTTATGTTACTCACACAATGTATTTGTAATGTTGCAATGTCCGTAGTCTATTGTAATTATTGTGTACACAAGATGTGACTACTCAACAAATGTTAAGAGAAATGTTTCCAGTGATTCCCGTTCCTGACTTCGTTTGCTTTCGGAAGAACAGAGTACATTGTACTTGGGACGTTTGAAGTCAATCGGGAAGATCTTTAGCATTTCTCACTTTTTTTCTCTGGTCATTTTTATACTTACATTTTCATCCATCGAAATATAAGCGCCGAATACTGTAACTTTAGTTAAATAATCTATGATGTAGTTCTTGTAGGAATTTTCACAGGAAATATGGTTAGAGTAGCGCTTTTTCTCATGTCGCTAAATAATATGTATTTTGAAGCATCGATGCTGTCTCAGTCAAGTAAGTGCCTTAAGAGATAAAATAAGAATGAGAAGATGGAGTCGTTGACCGCGTTTTCTTGGAAGTTTTCTGGTTTCACATCGTTGCTTATTCTAAAGGTGGCAATTTTTTCCCAAAAAGTAGTTTCTGAAAAATTAATTTCCTTGTTAAAAATTGACATTTTGTAATGCTTATTTAATATCACTTTTCGCTTACTATTTCATATTTGTCCGTAGAGCTTACTAGAGAACCAAGTAGAAGAAAAAACAATATGAAGCAGAGGTGAAATCCAGGTGCAATAAAAAAGGAAAATGCTAGCAATAATTCATTAGTTCTAGTGCAATGGTTCTAGTCACTTTCTGCAGGAGAAAGAAGATGACTTTTTTTGTAAATATTAGAAGTAGTGTTATGTATGTAACTATGCCCTAAATTAGCAAATCCAAGGAGAACGTAATTAATTTTATTGGCAAAAAAAGAACTATTATGTAGTAGAAGCGGACTTGAAAATTTTCCCGCCTACCTACTTGTTTATCCTCTACTTTTCCCAAGGTAGCGACCTTTTCCAACGTGTTCTATTAAATCTAAAGCGGGATAAAAGTACCTCAATTTCACTTGGCCTGGTTGTTGACGGGTAATGAATTAATCTGTCCGTAAAAAAAACTCGCCCGTGTTACCAACCCTGAATGAGTTCTCCCGCCTTGGCTAGAGCGGATTAGGGACAGCCATGGCTTGAATTCCTTACCTTAGCTTTAATTAGTTGGTTGACCTCTCTATTAGTGGATAATTTAGGAGTAATCTTACATTAGTGAAATCACTTCATTGAGAACAATATCTCGCTGGATTATATGCAGCGTGCTATTTCGGATTCGGAGTTAAAACAAACTGTGTAGATTTACCATTCGTAAATGCACTGTATTTTGCCAGTAAGAAGACGTACTACTAGCATGTATAATGTCATGCGGTACAAGGTAGGATGATTAAAGGGTAGGATACGTGGCGCGCGCTTTTTATAATTGTATATCACTAATCAAGATTGCAATAAAGAATAAACTTACAACCAATCCATGTCAATGGCATATAAACATTCATTAGAGTCGGGAAGAATTTCAGTTACCGATTCTGAATTCATATGAATATATCACATCAAGGAGTATCACAAGAATGACGAGGTGTTTCCGTTCGAATTTGAATAGAAGTTGTTTTTGTCATTTACGGAATCTTTTTTGACAGCATCAGATTCGTTGATTGAAATTAGTTACTATTCAGATGAATTATCCCACAAAATTATCTTTGAGGTATTTTTCCCAACATAAAAACTCGGAATTCATTAAAACGTTCCCGTTCGAAATATGTGGCACGTAATTATTCAGGAATATATCAATTCGGCTGCGGAAAAATTTGTAAACATAAGCTTACATTTTAAGATTATTTTTTATTGATAAATTATCAAGTAGATACACAAACCATCAAATTCATTCATAAACTCAGTCAATCTATAAAATAAATTACCTCATTTGACATCTATTTAATTAGCACAATACGATGTGTAATCTCCAAAAAAAATCTTTAATTTCGTGTGAATATGAAATCAACTGATAATAGTAATAGGGTATTTTAAACTTTAAGGGTGAACCAACTGGGTATTTATATTTAAGTTTAGATTACAACTTTCGATGTCATAAGTTTTTGTGTGTCAACTGCGATACTTGCTTGCTACTGCAACATAACGAACAAAGAAAACAACTCAACAAAAATGGGTAATAAAATTTACAAACGTTAAAACAATTCATTCTTTATAAAACATTCAATCCGTCTCGGGTTTGCAAACATTGAAAGATAATATAGTTTTTAAATTGTTTTTAAAATATTTTCAAACGTTTCTATGGACTTTGGAGGAAGAAACGAAATTATCATAAAAAAACTCAGAGGACCATTTGTTAACTTTGCTGTTCAATATACCTTCACATTGGACTCATTGCACATTAATTGAAATAATTAATTGAAAAAAACTTGAATTTTTGAACAACTATATGCAAGTTGTAATGAATGGAGTCTTCTACTCCTGAATGAAGTTTGAAAAAAAAATTCTGTGCATGCATTGTTACTATTACCTTGTAAAGCGGACTGACTCTCCGAGTAACTAAACGACTCGCTCGTTGGGCTATCAAAGTAATGTTTCAAAGGGTTTGCAAACATTGAAAGATAATATAGTTTTTAAATTGTTTTTAAAATATTTTCAAACGTTTCTATGGACTTTGGAGGAAGAAACGAAATTATCATAAAAAACTCAGAGGACCATTTGTTAACTTTGCTGTTCAATATACCTTCACATTGGACTCATTGCACATTAATTTGGTGTACAGAAATTAACATTTATGAAAACTGCATCTATTTTAAAAATTGGAAAGGTAAATTTAATTCCAAATATGCGTAATTGTCGATTTATGTAATGTGCTTTTATTTGTCTCATCTTTTCATCTGGAGCATGCGCAATTTATGCATGCCAAACGTCACCAATCACCTTTTGTGCCATTTGTCCAATACCTGGAATCTCCAAGTGTTCAGCTCCCTTTAATTTCCAAGAATAAAAAAAAAGTTTACAATTGCAATAAAGATTTGATTGGTGTTCAAGTAATTTAGTATTATTATTTGTAAACATTTGTACTTACAGCAATAATAGCAAACAACACGGAGAGAGAGCATATAGCTAAAAGGTGATAGTCCCATGGAGGAACAATGACCTCTTGTCCTGGACCAAAGTATGGTGGCATGCTGTTCTATTTGTGTAAAAAAATACGTGCTCTTAGTTGTACAAAGTGACCTCATAGATCGGCAAGGAATTCCAGGATACTAAATACTTTCTGAATGCTTTACGTGTTCTGGTCTTTGAATGTATTATGTTCACTTACAATGTCAAAGTAGTGTTGCGACCACACTCGCACCACTTCGAAAGCCGCACCACTGATAGTCGGGCACAGGAAGTGCTCCTCGTAGTCGGGAACACGTTGTAATGTGGGAGAAAAGTAGAAGACTGGTGAATCCGTAGCCACTGGAAAGGTTTGTCCATCACCTGTTGAAACTTGCAGGTAACGGACGACCATTGTATTCTGAATTTAGAGAAATAAGATTGCATGCCTTAAGTCGACAAATTCTACTGTATCTTTTAAACAACTCCTTCGACAGGAAATGAAATTTGAGGAAAATAAATGAAGAATACATTATTCATTTTTTGGCCGTTGTTGTAGACAATACTCTTCGTGTGAACGGGTATCTTTCCTTAGCTTTGTCTCTTCAAGGCACCTCAAATAGCCAACAGATTAACTGCTACAAGTCCGCCTGGTATGGTTCTTATACTTTGGAATCCTTTTAGTTATTAGGTGGACACGTCATCACAAGTTTAAAACGTAGCATAGATCAAAGTTCGCTCACAATTAACTTTAAATGCTTAGTTCATTCCAGCTACAAACTGATTTAGGAGAACGTTATAATTTCCTTTTATTAAAACTGTCCCTTTTTTAATCCTTAATTATTTTAAAAATAAAATAAGACAAATTTATTCTTCTGCAACAGGACACCACGTCCTCCTGCTACTCAAGAACCTCCATACTAGATTGAGTTGATGGACAAACAGAGGAGGCAATGATGAGACGTGGCCGTGGACGATAATATGCTTGTACAAGACTTGTCTCACATTTTTCGTGTACAAGAAAAGGTGTTGAGACATTTGAAGCTTGAGGTAGTGTAACGGAATACAAAGTCAGTAATGGAACATGGAAGGAATCACAAACTATAGTATGAAGCATATAACTAATGAAACCTAATGCCTAAATTTATTGCAATTGGGGAAAACGGTCTACCCAGGTGTCCCGTAGGCAGAGATGCATCAAAGTTATAAGATGGCCCACTTTACAGTATTTATTGGAGAATCCATAATAATATTGCTGTCATATAAGTCACTATCGGACCATCCTCAACGCAATTTGTTGTTATTATTGGTGAGACCCGAACAGTATATCCAAACGACTTGCTTTAGTATGTAAAGTTTCATCATATTAAAAAATAACTGTCATACATATTGGATTTCTAAAGTTATGACTTTTTATATTCTGGATGTTCAGTCTATGTTGCACCAAATTAGACAGTGTCAAGTGTGAGCCTTGCATAATAACCATGAAATAGGTGTGATTCAAAACCTCAGTGGCTATATTATTATGTTGTTTTGAATTACAATTGAAGAACCTCCTGCCCAGTATTCCTTCTCACTCTCACGTCGATCCCTTGTTCCGCACTCCTCGGAATGATGTGTAGATTTGAGCAATAAAAAAATTAATAACTTTTTGCATTTCCCCTTTTTCACCCACCTCGGCTCCACTGAAACAACGACATGGTCTTTATGGTTTTGTTTGTGTGTGGCTGCTTGGATGTTTGTCTCGCTTTTTATAGTTCTTTAAAAGGCACATTTGTTGTTGAAACATGAACTTTACGACAGTTTTAGTATGCAATTTTCAAAAAGAAATTAGTCAAGCTGGGGAAAAACTATCCTCTGAAATTATGCCTTCAAAGTATATGCTGAAGCGAATAAATGTTTGTTGACCAGTTAGTCGTTTAGCAGAGTGGTGCCGAATTTTTAAACTTTTCGTTGCTGCTATGCATAATATCCAATTCGTCGTCCCGTTGAGTTTTAATTTATTTTATATGAACACAGTAGGACTTTCTTCTTTTAAACTAGATTAACTGAAGGTTCACACATACTCTCTTTTACACTTTAGCAGGTGCACACTTGGCCTTTCCAAGCTGAACACAAGCACCAATGTGATTGGATGGAATGGTCACAAAACTTTATTTGCGGACAGAAGGAATGGATTGAAGATAATTATACGCACGAAAAATAATGATGCTAATAATTAATATGATGATGATATGGTGATAGATGCAAAAATGACACTTACACAAATATTGCATTATGGACATACATGATGTCATTCTAATTTAACTGCTAAAAAAGACCTGCGCATGGTTGCAACATCATTTCATCATACGACTATAATCAAGCACAAAACTGCAAAAGTAAAATTAGGTGTATGTTTACTAAAGTACTATGTATGTATCTCTTTAAATGCAGGTATAAGTTGTTTCCTTCAAGCAATCGAGAAATAAATATTTTGAATTGCTTGGTGAGAAATCTTAATTTTAAAATGGAATGACTTACCAAATTCCATGTTTGATTACGAATGCTCGCATTCAAATTCAGATAACAGGCAACGATAATTAAGTATCGTACAATCACACACGCACTCAGAGAATATACCTGATGCCCAATTTATGCAGCTTTTCGAGAATATGAAATGAATCGATAACCACATTTGAGTAAAATTTTAAAACTTTAATTGTGAAGAAAATGTAATTTATTAGCTTATTAGATAATTTCATTGCAAGTGTTTAGTCAGCAAAGTAGTGGAAATGAAATCTTGATAATAGCTCCGGAAGACTGATGTTATTGTCGGTTAAGTTTACAAGTAAAGTAAGACATATTGAAAAAGAATGTTGTGCTAAGTATTACGATGTGTTTGCTCTTGCTCCTACCACCGATACTACAGATTACTACACCTCCATAAGGCTAAACGACTTCTTGACGTTAAAACATTCATTTGTGTTCATTATAACCTGCAATATTTCTTGAAGAAGTTTAACTTTAAAGTTTTCAAATTGTTTTAAAACATTTCTCGATGTTTCACCGGACTTTCATAAGATAGGAAAAAAAGGAAAACGAAGGTTCACCGGCCCGTGTCCGTGCGTAAAACTTACGTACTCAGGTTATGGCAACGCTTACTGAAGAAATACGTTGAAAGTTATAAGGAAAATCTACATTACATAAGTGAAATATTTTTTTAGATGCTTAACTCTTGAGAAAAATGTTGATTGTTTTCGGTGTGGTCAATATTCCTTTATCTTTTGCAGCATCTCATGATAACGCATCTTCTATTAGTTTTCTGGCGATATCGCCAATTCCTTCAATCAGCAAAAAGTCTGCACCCTATAATTTTCAGGCATGAAAAACATACAACATTTAAGCTATGATTTGGTTTTTTACAAAATACGTATTTTATTATTTATCAATTCGAGTTCGAATTCGTTATTAAAATATCTGTACTTACAGACGCAATGCTGTTAAGGTCAGACATGGAACAACCAGATAAATGATTGTAGTCCCACAATGGGATCACTACTGGCTTTGCAAACTCATAGAAAGGTGCTCCTCCCGTCTATAATTAAAAAAAACATAACTTTCGGTTCCTACCAGCAAAGATTTATATCTTCGTTTGCCTGTGTTGAAACTTATATGCTTACAAATTTTAGGTGATGGTCGCACCACTCGCTAATTTTTTGGAAAGTTTCCCCTGTCAGCATAGGTACTTCAAGGAATACCTGATAAGTCGGAAGAAGCTGTAACTTTGGAGAAAGTTGTCGCACCGCGGAGAAGGGTTTCACCGGGAACATATTCCCATCACCAGTTGCAACGTGAATAATGTATGGATTCATCATCCGCTAAATTGCAGAAATAACAAATCACTGCATGAATTGATGAATTCTGTTGGATTTCTTAAAACTAAAAAAAGGATACCTGCTACATGAAATTTGAAGAAACGAAAATTGAAGTATTATAGATACGTATTTAAGAAGCTGCTGCGAACTATTAACATTTTGTGTGAACCTTCATTTTTGCTGAAACTGCTTAAAGGAAACAAAGAAAGGGTACTCCGTATCCCTTTAAATAATCTTTAATGTTGTTAAAGCACCACTTTAGATCATCCCTGTAAAGTGGAGCAAATCGCCGTAAGTTTTGTGCACATAAAAATTATTGTTCGTTGCTGACGATCACAGACTTCAAATTCACAAGATGCACTATAGGTTCACTCTTAATTTCCACACGAGACAAATTTGATCCATGCAAGCAAAATTTTAAATAACCTTATCATACCTTTTCAAAAATGCTGGATTAATTAAAAGGCAAGGCAGCCTTTTTCACGAGATTGTTCTTGATGTTAAAGCCCTTCAAACGTCCACCTTAAAATGAGTTGAGAAAAAAATACCGAAGAGACAAAGACCTACCAGGGCACTATGCTCCTAGTAAAAAAAGTGTGTCTTCAAATATATCCTACGTGTAAAAGAAATATGGCGAATGAAAAAAGCACGGCGTGGTCCAACGAAAAACCAAAATTAGTGGTGAAACCATGAACTACAATAGTTAGGCTGTATCTAATAGAATGTGAAGTCGATTGATAGTAATTGAGTAGCACTTCATATTAGAGTTAACATAACACATTACAGTACTTGCGGGTCCGGCACTAGCTGCACTCCTGCTTTTGGTGGTGTGATAACACCCGAAGAAACTGCGAACCAATACTATTGTCACATTCACTCCCCGCAAGTGAATTACCTGACAGGAGTCTCTCAAATTGTGTAGCAAAGCAGCGTCGTATAATACCTCGTAAATGTTTCCCCGCATTAAAACGTAGCATTAAAAAAGCATAAGTTATGAAGTCTCGAAATACTTATGCATGTTGATCCTGGCTGTTGAGAGCATCCACAATACCAAATTAGGCTAAGCATTGACAATAAAATAAGCCTTTCTAACTAACCGTGAAGAAGGTCTGATTCGAAATTTAAAGTGATGTAGTTCCGCAAAAACAAGCCAATACTCCCCTTCCCAGCATTCCTTTACTCTAGCGTCACCTCAGGTGTGAATTGCTTACCTGGGTCTGTACTCTTCTGGAAAAAAATACTTTTACAGCGATTTGAGCAATAAAAAAATTAATAACTTTTTGCACTCGCGCTGCTTGCTTTTATGCACGTACCACTTTCGAATAACAAATTTCTGTTTATGCAAAATATGTGTGTAGCTAGCTGTGCGGCTGTGGCTGTTCAGCTTTTAAATTTTTTTTTAAAAGGACTGTAAAAAGCATCAACTATTATTCACTTACGTGTGAACTATGCTGAAGGTTTGAACAAGTAATAGATTTTATAGAAAGTCAAGCCGAAGAAAATTTCAATCCTTGAAAATCAGGTCCTTGGATATACCAAAAAAAAGTGCTAAGGTGGGCTTTACTATTTAAGAGGTCCAGAACAACTGAATTGAATGGTACCAGCGTTTTGAAAAGAACATTTCCTGTTCTCCTTTGTACATCGTATTTCGTTGCGATTTTAAGGTTTAATATATGGATGCTGTAGAGCGTCCAGCTATTACCACATCTACATATATTTCAATTTAGACTTTGATTTATAGGTACTAATTTCACTTACCTGAGCTGCTGAGCACAAGTAGCACCATTATTATGATTTGTGTGAGTAAGGTTCGAGCCTCGATAAGACAAATCTTTATCACAGGACGAAAATTCATTTTTATTATTGTTCTGCTTCAGGATCTCATTAGCATATTTTCGCCGCATTAGATTGCTTACTCCCCTTTCCATCTTCGACTACTGTACAATATGGTGGAGAGTCAAATAATTGATCATTCCTACCAGTACTACGAGATGCTCCCCCAAAAAATGCTTGGCCCAGCTAAGCTCCGTGAAGAACGTTTAGCATTTTGAATCTGTTTTTTTTTCTAGACAAGCATTTATGTTCCTTTCCTTTACCCCAGAGAATGGTTCAATTCTTTCTTTCAATTTTTAATGAGAAGCTTCCCGTATTTGAAGATGATGTCGCAGTATCCAAC
>JAHZNF010000926.1:0-17583 GCA_027744215.1 Troglopedetes dispersus
AAATGGAAATAGGGAGTAGCCCTGAAGAAATTGAATACACATTTTAATTTCCATCTTGTTCCAAAATATGTACAAGGTTTTTCTTCAGATAATCACAATTTATACTTCTCTCCCTGAAAAAAATATAAAATATTGCCTGCTCCTATAATCATAATGATTTTCTCCATAATATCATTATTATCCCAGTGATGATCCACATATCTATTAGACTTACGTGTAGTGGAGGAGAGCCTGAGCCAAAAATAAGCTTCTGGTATTTTCTTAAGTCTTTTTGCTAAAGCCTTGTGTGTGAACATTCTTCTTTTTTGTAAAATAAAATAAATGGAGACAGTCTCGACGCGAAAGCCACTAACTACCGTTTTTGGAAAACCAAAGAGAGAGAGAGAGAGAGAGAGAGGAAATCTTAGGAAGAAAAAGTGAAATACTGCCGGCGCACGGTGGAGGACACGGGAGTGTGTGTCATTGGAGCTTGCCAAAAAAGAAAGATGCCTTTTCCCTCCATCTCTCCTCCATAATATTTTATTGCCTTTTCTCAACTCGGCTTTACTTCCTTTTTTTCCTTCTTTCTTTCGATGTGAAACGTGGAGAAGTGGCCACTTCACCGGGAAATTGGATGAGATGAATGGAGGAAATTCATTCTCTCTTTTTTATTTCCAGATGAAAACCAAAGCATGAATGGTCCTTAAAGGAAGGTCTATCGGCATATAGTTGAGCCAAAGAAATTGATATTCTTGCTTTGATTCAATTCATTTTTCAGACAGAGAATTTCACGTATTCATTTCACACGGAAAAAAAGATATAATCCTCCTAATAGATGATAAAATATGTTTTTAAGAAATTATGGAGCAAAATGGAAAAAATATTAGGCTCCTAGTCAAGGCATCCATAATCGATAATTTTTTCGCTCACATTTGTAAAATAAACGAACACACCTATCCTTGAGCTACGAAGAAACGTTGAACTTTTTTTGGGTGGGAAACGAACTTTCTTTTGTTTGTATTCAGGAGAGGAATCTCACATGCCGGAATTTGAGTCCGGAGTGTGTCCATTAATCCAAAATGAAGAAAAAAAGACAAAGACAAACAGACGTTTTAGCAAGAAGCCTTGAATGCATCACTACAATTTCTCTGAAAATTATAATCCCTATTTAAATGGCTCAAACGAAGAAGAAGCCAAGTTAAGAGCTCTTTTTTTATTATATTTATACTTTGTTTAATTATTCCTCGCATTTCTTGCTCGCAATGGTTTTACTTAAGTATTCGGCGGATTTTTTGTTGACACACATTGATCCCGTTTTCGGTAAACCTGAGACAATGCTTGGAGAAACTGTTTAAGAACAATTTTTGGAGTCGCACACAACTCTAAAAAGCTTTTATTTTAGGGAAAAAAGAAAATGAAAATATTGGATGGAGGAGGAGGTAAAGCGTCCAATTTCCTTTTTCTCCGAATATCTTCTCTAAAATATTCTGAAAGACTCTATTTTTAGGGAGCCCAGGAGCGGCTTTGACGGAAAATCTCGTTTCGTCTTTGAAGGATTTACGAGGGCATTTTGTGCGTCCACAAGAAAGATATTTCGTGTCTGAGTGTCATGTCTTGTCGTTACGTCTTTAAATTTTCCTGCGGAACACTTAATCGAAAAAGTATGCGCGCACACACAACACAGAAGAGAAAAAGACAGTAAGTAAAGTAAGTAATGGTTATGCAGATTTTCCCTTTCTCTTTTCCCTCTCGTGTTAAATGGTTTGACTCTCGAAAAATATATACTTTTGTGTGTGCGTCCAAAAAAAAGTTTTTTTGGTGGTGAAAAGAGGAGGAAAAGGCTGCCATATTTTTTGGAGCATGAATGCGACCACTCTGACTGAAGGCCAAACAACTTCAGAATTTCAGCTTGAAAATGGAATGAGACACCAGAATTTTTTGTCAAAGTCAGGGTAAATCCGGGCTGGAATTTATGGACACATTTCACTACACACACACACAATGTCATGGGTTAATCCGCGCGTGTCGTTAAAACAAAAGTTCTGATTCATTTCCTTCTGTGAAGAGGAGGAATAATATGGAGATTTGTTGTGAAAATGTTTGTGTTTTGTGCAAGAAGAAAACTTTGTAGATAAGCCTAACAAAATCTAAACATTTCTAATGAGTTGAGCAAAGGCTTACTTATTCGAAACGAAACAAGCTTTGTGTCCACATAATTAGAACTCAACAAAATTGTCTCCAGCAATTCACTTGCAGACATTCTTAATCACAAACAATAAATATTAGATTTTACAACAATGTGGACAAAAATTCCTCTAATTGAGTTGAAAGAAGTGAAGTAATTTTATTTCAGAGTTTACATTTGTTGCTTTAAAAACAGCAAGCACAAAAATTTTTTTATATGCTCATGCTCCATTAATTTTTTGAGTATTCATTCACACAACTTTATTTCTTACGTGCTTTCCAAGCATTTCTTTTTTGAAAAAAGTTTTTTGGAGAGAAGGCGTAATTGAATTATCCTTCCATCTATTCAAGGCTCTATTTTTTTCAGAGTCAATGCCACCCGGTATGTATTTTCTCACTTGAAAAAAAAAATTACTTCTTACCGAGAATTTTTGCCTTCATTGCAGCACACAAAATAAAAAATATATATTTATCACTTCTGTGCTCCAAAAGGGGCACCAGAGAAAAGAATCCAGTTTAGTTGAGAACTATAAAAAAATAAATTTTTTAGCGGGAAAAAATCCCATAAAAATTGGTGGAGACGACGGGTGAAAAAAAAAGGAGAAAAAAGGAGGGAAAACATAATATCATGTAGGTTGTAAGCATTTACAGAATTATGGACACACTTGTACACATCTTTTCTCACACATTTCATGTTTCCAATGTATATTTAAAAGAGGGAAGACGGAAACGGCTTAATTTTACGTGAATGGCTGGCTGGCTGCTGCTGCTGCTCCGTCTTCTACGCTCATTGAATAAAAAGGTAATTTAGCATCACTTTTGTGCCACACACACTCTGACTCAAGCCAGCAGAGCAGCGACACTCTCCAAGTTGCATAAGATTCTTGTGTGCACATTTTCTCTCTCTAACAATATGCACTACTACAGGCATGTGTGTCCTTAAATAACGTACTTGACATAGTAAATTACTTACATGTGTTCACATATACTTTACCCGACTAGAAAAAAAGGACCACCCAAGTAGTTACTAGAAAGTATACGGTATTATGTGGAGACAGTTTTTTTGTGCTCCGAAAAAAAAATCTTTACGACGATCAAAATCGTCCCTAAATCTGTTACAAAATACGTACTTGACTCACTCGAGAGAGAACATTTTTACTCCAAGAAATATGTACACAATGTGGCAATTTATGTTATAGTAACAGTAACCTCCAAAAATTCCAGAAGCATTCCTTATCCACCATTCCTTCTAAGTAGAAAGGAAATGAGCTTCGCTTCCTCCACAATTCCCCATTTTCCTTACTAAAAAAATGGAGCACTTTTTTTGGATCGCAAGAACGTATTCAAGTACGTACGTACGAGTCCATAAAATGAAGCAAAAATATTTCTCTCTTTCTTCTACTACAAATGCAACATAATGTGTCCAAAAAAGGGAATCCTCTCTCTCTTCTTCTTCTTCCATGTAGAAACAAATGTTGAGATAAGAGGTGAACAAGAAAGAAAAGCGGGCTCTCAGCTGCACTTCTCCTCTTATCTTGTCTGACGTGACAGCAGATGCACCGAAGAAAAAAGAAGATAGAAGTCCCCCGAGTAAATCGAATCTGGCCGGTGAAGTGTGTGTGCATTTCTTGTTTAAGAAAGCATTATTAACTTTAGCCATTACATAACCTATCTTTGATAAGTATCATGTGTGTGTGTGTCCATAATAGTTATAAAAGGAGCAGAGAAAAAAATAAGTTTCATTGAGAGCATTAATGAAAAGTTTTATTTTTGGTTCTCATCCTCATTTCTTTTCTTCTGGGATGTGTCCATATAGTTATACCAAATTTATGTACACAAACAAAAATTGTTGCAGCAGAAAATGTATTTTTCTTTTATGCGTGTCCATCTACTTATTTTTGTTTTGGGTAAAAGATGTGGCACACTGCTCCATAATTTGTAAACCCTTTTAACTTGAGGCTATTTTTTGACCACCTCGAGAAACTATAACCACTAAAAATGTTGCACACAAATTGGAAGCAAAGACTTGGCAACACCAAAAACTAGCGGAAGTTGCTTTCGGGAATTTGAGAGGAGAAGAAAATTTTGAGGGACACACGAGCACACAGGTATTATTATTAGGGAAATAGGAAGAAGTGGAAGGGAAATGAAAAAGAAGGAGGAAATTGCCAAGGAAGGAACATGCTCCACGTGCGCAACGTGGACATAATTAGGAGCACATTTTCCTCCTGCAACCATTATTTTGACGGAGCTATCTTGAGAGAAGGAAGTAAAGTGGAAAAGTAGAAATGGAACTGCTTTCCCAGATGCACACTTTCCCACGTGAGAACCAATTTTCCGTGGTCGGGACAATGAGCATACATAAAAGACGGGAGGAAAGGGGTGTGTGCATAAATAAAAGTCTGAGAATGTTGCTACAACATTCCTCCAATTTTTATTAACGATCGTGTTACCATCAACCTTCGTTTTTTGCTTGAAGATGGTTCGCCTCTGTGCCAAAAAGTTGTAACTTAAGAAGATTTGAAATTACGTGAGATCGAGTTCATGTGGCTATTTATAGCATATTATAAAGCCTCAAGGTTGAGATTAACTGATTTTCATGTGCCACTTTCAACTTTCGAAACCTTTAAAACCGTTTTTCAATGCAAGTGGAGTTTCAATGCCGTTATTTTTATTTGATGCTACTATTCAGGGTGTCAATTTGCTTAAATGATAATAATAGTGATACCGGCATTGAAGATGTTGAGTCTGATTTTGGTTAAACAAAGAAGACTAGAGTGTGTCCAACCTACTTCGATGATGCAAAGTAAGATTTGAAACAAAATTCAAGCCGTTTGTTAAGAAAGATTTCGAGTATGGGGTGCTGTTTATCTCCTGTAAATTGAATTATGGAGATAGGCATTGAATTTGCATTCTTTTTAGTCTGGTTTAATTTTTAAAGTAAAAATTAGCGGTTTCATTTTTTTTTCTCAAAGCGGAGCTCCTTGGAAAGTACTTTTTGTCTCAGTTCTCCCTTCAATGTTA
Organism: Troglopedetes dispersus; assembly: GCA_027744215.1. Taxonomy (NCBI): domain Eukaryota; kingdom Metazoa; phylum Arthropoda; class Collembola; order Entomobryomorpha; family Paronellidae; genus Troglopedetes; species Troglopedetes dispersus. The sequence goes on from JAHZNF010000926.1 coordinate 5,188, forward strand.
TCCGATTTAAAAATTTTTTTAACAAGGTATGTGTCCCTCCAGAAGAAAAACAAAGTGACTATCTAAATCCTTTTTTGGAATCATCTTACTTATCCAGACAGAAAAGCGACATGTTTCCCGACCCAATCGCTTATTTTCTGAGCAAGGTCGCCAAGGTATGTGTCCATTATTCACAAGGATTAGAGTTACCAGAGACAAAGACAAGACTTGAGGGATCAAAAATGCTCCACTTTCTTCAATTCGGAGATAGAGTAAATGTCGTTTTTTTACTTTTACCTTTGTTTAAACAAAAGTTTAAAAGTTGGAAATTTGGGCGAAACGAATCCCAGAGATCAGTCTCCAGAAAATCGTTACCATTTTATTGGCTCTCACAATAAAAGAAATTCAATTCAATTTCACCTCCTTTATTTCAAGTTCACGCACATGATAATAGCATGTATAAACTTTGCAACTTCAAATTGCAACTGCCCCAGGTGGACACATTTTTCTGTCTACCGATAAGCCAAGGTTTTTTCACATTTATGGCATCTCAAAAAAATGTAAACATATAAAAATAGAATAAAATACGTGAAAAGTGCAATTGATATTTAGTTTTTGCACGAAAAGTAAAAAAGCTAAGTAAAAAAGCTAAGTAAAAAGTTTTTGGTTCCACTCCGCCGTGTGTTCATAATACAAAATATGAAACACATTCCATTCAATGTCAAAATTGTTATTTATGAAGTTTCCCTACCTTTCAACAAGCTCCATAAAAGAAGACATGATCATCTCAATTTTTAGTGGAGAAAAAAAATGTCGAACATCCATTTTGCTTTATCGCTGGAAATTCTTTCTCCTCCAAAAACTAATCTGGCTGGCCGCCCGTTTTTATTATTTTTTTGTCTCTTTTTTTGCTCCTTCTTCTTAAACTTAAAGCTGTCTTGTAGAACTTTATCATAATAAGATGTTCGGGACAAAAAATGTGGAATGGAGATGTTATCACTTTTCCCAACTCAGAGATGATAAGTACGTATATCTTGTGCACTTCATATTTGGTGTATATATTTTTTTCTGAAGGCAACCGTTTTTATCTACTCTTTTAGAAGTTAATGCTTATGTTAATGCTAGTGTTGTGGACGGGGATAAGTAGCAGCAGCAGCAGCAGCTTTGTTCCAGAGGAGGTCTTCTTTTTCTTCTAAGAAGAAGGTGACCATGTGGAAAAGACACAGACGAACGACTCTTGCTTCTCGACAGGACTTTCCATTTATTTTCCAACCCATTTCAGCTTGGTAGAATAGCAGCTTTTTTCTTCTTCTTTGTGGACGGGTGAAAATGTAAATTTCTATGAGCTTGGAATGGTCTGTTGAGCCGTTTCCTTGTACTGAGCTTATCATGTGTGCACTCATGGTCACTTTGGAGTCGCTCATGAAAGGAGGGAGTAATAATAGTAATGATGTGACCTTAAAGATCACTCATGTGATCAGTGATTGATAAAGTGGTGAAGTGTACCAAAAATGTGTTGAGTCTTTCAGAAGAAAAATTGGCTACACTTTTGTGAGCTTAACTGCAAAAAAATAATATTTTTTTGCATTTTAATGCCCTAATTTTCATCGATAAAGCTTCCCACCTGACTGCATTGTCAAGGGCTATATAGTATGTTCAGAGCGCCGCAACGTTAAAAACTATTGGGAAAAGACGGGTCTTCCTTCAAAGATTCTGGTGGACCTTACGGAAAATTATTTGGAGCATTAGCTAATTTAAATTAAGCAATTTTACGACATGATCCAATGAGATATCTCATTTTCAAAAATAAGAAAAAATTCACCGGAGGCATAACACGAAGAAGAGCACACTTGTAACAACACCCAAAAGTCGAAACAACCAGTGTGACCAACAAAGCGGAAATGGACACAAAGTGTATAGCTATGAAAAGATTAGAAAGGGAAACATTTACTTTGTCATCTCATTTTGCGCACACACAAGGTGTCAACGACCTGTCTTCGTGTTTACCTAATTAATTATTATTTCTCGTGAAAATGTTGTCGCATGTGACAGGATCCAACACTTCCTTTTCTTGTGTTAGCAAAGGTAAAGCAAATATTAGTTCTCACTTTTTCATGGCGCAACTTCTTACTTAAGTGTCTACTCGTCCACCTATCTTTGTTGTATATCTCATGTTACTCATGAATACTAATTAGCTTAGGTGAACACCCAAGTTTTCCTGGAAAGAGTACGAGCTGTCGTGCTTAAATTCTGCTCCATTTTTCTGCAGAGGAATAAGTTGTTTCATTTTAAACCGAATTAATTTTTTTCACTTATGCCTTAATCTGATAAGATCTCAACAAAATCATGCCAACGCAACGATGTACCTGCATTAAGTCAACTTCTCTATGCTGGATTTATTTGTGGATAACTTCCGAGTTGCCCAAAATAATAATCTTCGGGAAAATGCTCTTAAAATATCGGATAACACATATTTGTGCAAATACCTACATTGTAGTATCCATAACCAGTACTTTTCCCAAGCTTATCTTTTCCATTATTACCATCACCTTCACCTTTCTCTTCATATATGTGCATCCGTCAAGCAAAATAAGCAAAATGGAAGAATATTTGTCTATTTTTTGTTTTATATTTTCTTATCAACACGAGTAAGTTGATCCATGCCCAATTATTAATCAACCGGGAATTCGACAATGTGGCGAAATCATCTTTTATAAAAACCCAACCCGAGCCATGAGGAGAAGATAAGCGCAATACACACAAGAAAGAACAAACTTTCTTTCTTTTCGAAGCACTCCAGCTCAACTTGTCGAAACTGGGATCAACGTAATATGACTCAAGCTTTCTTGTTTGAAGATGAAGAATTAACAAAAAAAAATTATGTTCCATCCATCCTCCCTTTTCCTTATCATTCGTCCTTAACAGAAATACAAAACTAGGTTGCTGCATCAGAAGATAACTTATTACACAACTTGGATAGTGGTGCACATCGGAATCTGTTAAGCCGCCGTGCTATTAATGCTGACACGTGTGCACTAATATGGATCCAAACATGACAGCTATGAATCATCGGATTTTTTTCTCTGTGCTTGGCTTTTCTTTATAAAAGGAAACAATTTTATTCCATATAAGGCTCCGCTCCGAAATATATATGGACACACATATTAAAGTTGAATTGAGGCATGCTAAGGAAAAAGAAAAGTGCAGTGATGCGTAAATACCAACGTGAAACGGAGGTAAATATGTGTTTAAGCAAAAAGAGAGATGAAATAGTAAAAAAAACTCGAGAAAAAAATGTGTAAACTCTCTCGTACATGTACATTATTACGATGCTCCTTTTTTTGCTCAGTATTTTTTTTGGACAAAGAAGTTTTTCTAGAAAACTTGTTTTCACTTGGATATGTTGACAGAAAAAAAAAGTTTTATTGAGACGAATGATATTATGGTGTTTAAGAGATCCAAAAATGGAAGCAGCTTCCATAAACCGGCTCCTTAATTTTCAGAAGGTAGAAGAAATGGAATTTATTATTTTGTGAAATTGCTTCAAATCCAGCAGCAGCAGCAGCAGATGTTCTTCTTCTTTGTAGATCAGTGGAGCAGACAAGGACATTTGAGTGACATATTTTGAACAAACTGTTCAATTTTTTGGAAATGCCGTGTTTGCTTCAATTTTCAAAATTCAAGACCAGGTGCAACCAGCGTCACATTTGGAAAGACTTGATCTTGATTGGCTTGCAACAACACAGATGTCAAAGCTAACTCTAGCCTTGGACTGAAATCTTTCTCAATAATATTCTAACCTTCCAAAAATATGCTGCTCAACACCTACAAATAGGAAAACTTTAGATTTAAATTGGAGCAACAAAAATTTCAAGCGGCATCTAAATCCATTTAATTTCTGAATTTATTTTAAAACAACTTGGACACATTATTTATGGAGCACAATTGAGTGAACCACTCTTCTTCACAATGAATTAGTTAGTTTCGCACACAAAAAGTATTCTTTGATGATATTTTATTGAAAGACAATAATAAAATGTCCATAATGCATGCGCATTATTCATTCAACTCTTAACTCAGATCACACAAGCTCATCAAAGGTTGTGATAATCTCTCTTTTCGGGACTAATGTGTACATTATTCTTTTCAACAAGATTCTTTTCTTTCAAAAATTTTTAAAACACAAAGTGAAACTAGAAGAAAGGGATTCAGCAAGGGATTTTCGTTTTGTACAATTTCTACCTCCAAAAATATTCCAAATGCTTGAGGCACAGGAAACCCTTTGCTAATAAGTTTCATGTTGAATGGACGCAAGCCACTTGAAGCACTTTCAGTCAGACCAATCAAAAGTAGCTCAAAACGTAACCACCACCAAGTGGCTTCGGGGAATAAAGGCGAACCAAGTGGGCAGCAAACCTGAAAGCATTTAAAAAGGAGAGACTTTTGTGGTGGTGCTTGTGGGCCCGGCTGCACATCAAAAACGATCTTGTCATATTTCACAAGAGCCAAAGAAAACGAAAGAAGTAATCTTGACTCTTGCAAGTCCTCCCAAATACTTATTTTTTTGTGCAGAAAAGATGAACCGACTTGACTGGAGGATATATCTCCCTCTTTATCTTTCTTTTTGCTTCTGTTGCTCATCATTTATGGAGCACTATATGTATGTAGTTTTCGACAGTTGCTTTTGCAGTGAGTTAAAGACTGACTTGAAAAAAAAATGATATGTGTGCACAGAAATGTGGAATCCACTGGGACCAACCGCATTTAAAAAATTATTGCTGATTTGGCTTCATTCAACAAAAATCTTTTTTTCTGGCTTCATTTTCCTCTCTAAAAAAACTTTCCTACCTTCAGCAGCAACTCTAGAAGAGTGATATATAGCGATACGCTTCATATAATTCGAGTGTCTCTTATATTTTTTTCCTCCCGCAAAAAATTCTTTTCTCAAAGTTACTCAAAAAGTTTACCACAAAAAAGGGAGCAACAAAAAAGGAAGAGAGGAAAAATTGTCAAACATAAATGAGTACTAGTTGAGAATCTCATTCCACACATATTCTGCTTCAAACTGTTATGGAAAATGCATTACCCATTTTCATACTTTGTTAACACATGAAACAAATCTAAATAAGTGTTGGAATCTCAATCAAGGTTGTTTCACTTTTCCCTTTATTCGAAAAAAAATTATTACTGTGCTCTGTACGTACACAAGATATAATGTACTTAGATAACCTAGAAATAACCGGACCACTAGCAAAAGAAGAGACACTTGCTACAACTTCCTCAAAACGCAAAAAAACTGTCTCAAGGAAAACGGCAGCCAAAATACCCTCCATTTTACTCTCCTCTCGCGCTATTTTTTTTCTTCTTTTTTTACGGGAAGCACATTGTAGTAATTTTCTCTTTTCTATTTTCTCCAAGAAAATAAATATATCTGTGTACTAAAAACAATCTGGTTCTCTTATCAAACTATTTATGTTCGAGGTGGGTGGTATGCTATAATCTTCTCATAAAGTACAAATGTCCCGCAATGTGCACAGGAAGAACGGGTGCCTATGTATACACAGTACAAAAAATAATGGACACAGCTGAGTTAAATCCGTCTTTCGGGAGGATGGCCGGGAACGGGACAAAAAAATATATATCCTCGTCTGAGATTTTCAGACTGCCTCCAAAAAAATAATTTTGTTTCTTCTCTCTTGAGAGAAGAGAGCGACTTCCACATTGAACTTTCCAAGAGTTCAGATGCTGTCCATATTTTATTCCGGGGAAGCCGCAGCCAGCGAGCCACAACGAAAGCAAAAAAAGAGTGATCCACTCCATTACAAGTTTCTCCTTTTTTTCTACTACTTTTTTTTCTAGGAGGAATTATTGTCTCCATAAAATATTTTGTCACGTTATCATCATCAAAGCAGGAAAAAGGATACTGCTGAATCGTGTTCAAAATACATGCTCCACAGTAGTACACCACATAAGGAAAACATAAAACACATCTTGTGTTCATTCCTTTATTTTCATGGACACATAACGACATCCACCTAAGTGGGAATAATGTGCAACAAAAATGTGAAAAAATTGAAGGAGCACCACCAGGGCTACTCCACTTGAAATCTTTCTCCGTCCAAAATAATTTCTTTCAACTCTTTCCCTGCCTTTTCCTGTTTTGAACCAAAAGATAAAAGAGGGAGTTTAGTAAAAAAGAATGAATAAAAAAAAGTTCAACAAAAGTTTCTGTGTGCACACATTTTTTTTATTGTGTGGCCAAAAAAAAGTTTAGCAAGAGGTTTAATTAATAATTTGCGTCAGAACTATGACTTATTTCTAGTATGATTACAAGCCAAAAAAAATTTATTCATAGAATCCTCTGCGTTTTTGCTTGTGCGCATATTATATTTATTGAGCCACCAAATACTTGCGTCAATGAGTATATTTGACCAAAATGTGCAGAGAAATATGAGAATGGTGATGAGGTGATTTATTAAATTTTGAAATTTGAGTCTTGTGGAGTGCAATCAAAAGGATTTACTACCCAAAAATAGATTCACTCTCCGAGCACACATTTCTAATTAAAATAATATTCCGTTTTTTTACACAAAGGAAAAGTGATAATGCTCACCTTGAACTTTTAAAAAATGGTTGCGTTGCATGAATTCTAGCGTTACATTCCATGTTCAATTATTATCATCACACTACTGAAAACATCACATTTATTTGGAGAAATAATGCTGCTGGTATATTATGATTTTATGAATTATGGACACACTTTCCCCTTTGATTTTTTTTGTTTGACATGTATGTATGTAGCAGTGTTTTTTTGTGAGAAGAGACATGCCCATCACATAATATGCAAATATATGGACACACAGGGAGTACTAGTGATGCATTATTAATTCCCGTGAATTCTCCGTCTCACTCGAAATTGTTTTCGTATTTGTCAAGGGAAAATAGGCGTGACGGGGGTTTGGACACAAAAATATATAATGTCACTCTGTTTACATATTTTTCGGGATTTTTTTCCCGCTAGCAAAAAAATTAGTCTGGTTTTAAATTAATCAAATAAAAAATATGAGTCTGTATCCTTTCGTTTACATTAATTTAAGGATATGTGTACAAAAAAAATTTTAAAATTATTTTTGGAGCAAACTTGTGTTTAAAAAAATATGTCCTCGTCATTCGTGTTTGTGTGTGTGTCCATAATGTTCATTACACACATGATTCATATTGATTTGACATTAACAGTTTTTTTTCACGCGAGACACGCACACTTGCCAATCCACCACCAACCTTGAAATCCGAACGGAAACCTTTTTACAATGTCACGCTGTAATTTTTTTGGTCGGAGGTAATTTATTTTTCAATTATGCATACTTTTACCTGACACATGTTGGCTCGCGTCGCAGTTACGGCAATCTTCAAAGAAATTTTTTTTCGTGTCAAACGTTGTCAAGTGTTTGCACAACACACCCACTCATCATCATCATCATAGTTGAGACAAATGATACTAATCTCGTATAATGATTTCGAATCCAATAATATTTTTTAGAAAAATGGAGCACCGACATGTTATGTTTCACTACAATTTATTGGCTTAACTTTTCCAAGAAGAACATCTAAGATGATAAATTATATTCAAGTGGGAACGTCACATCCTTTTGAGCCACAATTTGCGTCATAATTTTGGTNGGAACGTCACATCCTTTTGAGCCACAATTTGCGTCATAATTTTCGTTTGGAGACTTCGGCGAAATTTTAAGAAAAGGAAGGTTTGCTCCGTATCGGATTTCCAATTACTCGCTGTCATCTTTTTGTGAATACAATTATTGCACGGTGAACAAAACCCAGCCTGCTCCATTATTATTCCTGGTCACATTGATAAAATGATGATGGGTACGGCGACATGCGACAGCAGCAGCTCATTATCATTCATGGGAATCAAGGAGCGGATATAAATCGATTATTATCTGTGAACAAGACTGTAGACTCAATTATTTTTCCAGAGCTTTTCTTCAGCATCTCTCCACTAATCCTTTTCCAAAGTCTCTTTTTGCTGGTATCTAAAAAAATTTATTATACCATTCTGCCACTGACGCTTTTTTTCCATATGTGTGTCCATAATTAACTTAGTTTGCTTAAAAGATGTTGTATGTGTGTGCGCACCCATAGCTCCACAGTTGTCTGGTGGTGGTAGTGGTGCTGCTGGGAAAAAGCTAATTTCGAGGAGAAGCTCCTTTTCCATTTCTCCCAAGCTCCATTTTATTTTAAATGGAGCAAGGATGTATATGTTCCCAGCTAACTTATTGTATTGACAGGTTTACAGAGCCATTTTCTGCGAAAAAAGGGTGTCACATTGGATACTTTTTTTGGTTGGTTTTTTCTCCGAAAAAAAAAACCTTATTTACATATCTATTCTCCTCCAGCCTTTCCACTTGGATGTGGTAACCTAAAAAAAAGTAAAAGCAAATAAATGGATTTCTGCAAAAAAAAGTGTTGTCCAACACTTCCCTTCTCCCGACCATACACTTCTCTGAGATGTTACGGCTTCAAGTGTGTCCACACTATTTATGGAGATGTTACAAGTTGGTAACTGACATTTCCTCAAAATGAAACTTGTTTACCCAAAATATATATTTTTTGGTTGCGTACTTAAAACGTGTCAAAAAATAGAAACCAGACGTTGAGCTGGAAAAGAAAAACCAATTACTTTTAAGCCTCTCCTTCTCACTTTCTGCTTATCATTTTCTGGAGTTCTCACTTGGTATTTTTTTCTTGGAGTAGCAAACCAACTTCATTACAGCATGTAATGACTGTGTAATCATCCGCGAGAGCATGTGTTAGTCGTGTGTGGCATTTCTCCAGGACTAAAAAATATGAGGGTGGAGAAATACGTGCAACTTGTCTAAATTATAATTTTCTCTTGAAGTCGGGAATTTCTTAAATCTTAAGTAAGGTAAGCGGCGGATTGGCAGATGAAAATTTGCTACGTCAGCAAAACCTGACACCGTTCATCTTTCTCCTGCTGCTGAAGGTTATCTTCTGAGTTGATGACTCCTGACTGATTTGATTAGATGGATTCTGCGGGGTAATGTAAGAACTGAAGTATCTTACGGCACGTTCCAGAAAATAGATTACTTATAAAACTTGTGCTTCATAGTAAACAAAGCTGAAATTGATAAGCTTCTTGAGAGCACATCCACTTTAATGGGGAGAAGGTAACATGATTTTTATTGGGTGAATTAGGGAGCTGTTGTTGTGATAAGAAGCTACGTAGCAAGACTGCTCCATCTCCAGAATTTCTAACGAGGTTACTCTCCTGTTTTGTGTCCGTAATAATTCCCCTTTCTGACTACCAAGTTGTTGTGACGTAGTAACGTTTTGGAGGAGCTTTTTTACGTGACTTCTCCGCAAAAGCACTTCCGCAAGCAATTACCCTTCCTTCCAAAACTAAAAAAATTCTTACTAACAAGCCTCCCGACAACTTTTTTTTGCCGAGTCACAGACTAAATCCCATTCCACTTCCTCAATCCAAAAAAAAGTTGGATAAAAATGTATCTGGAGACCTTGGCCATCTCTTATCTAAAAACATTCTTGTACTGCATTACATTACTTACACATTTATTATTGGACACAACATCACTGAAGAGAACAAAATGGGCCAAAAAATTGTTCAATTTATGTTCACCTTATTTTCTATTGCAACATCAGACACGCACGCAACAAGAATCAGATAAGATACTTCCTCTCTTTTTTCTGCAATCTCAGCATCAAGGATTTTACTTTTTTTATTGGTGATCATTATCTTGATAAGCTGGAGCTTATGTTCTCTCTTGAAAAGAACTAAGGTAAACATGGTATTGTAGTAGAAAAATAAATAAAGGGAAAAAGTAAACAAGAAAAGGACTTCAATCAATTTTCGGGAGAAAACGCCTCCATTTTGTTGTCAGGATGCTCGAAAAAAAATACAAGAAAGAAACCATTTTTTGCTCCGTATTTTTTTGGCATTCATCCCACGTTCAATGACACAAAAGCTTGGGAGAAGAGAGAGAGAGCGAAATAGATAAATAATATTGCTGGGAATGGAGGTGAACAAGAAGAAAAAACTCCGAAAACTACATTTTTAGAAAGTAAAGAGCCGAATTCTCTTGGAAATGAACCGTCCTGCCAACTTCCCAAACTGACTCACTCTTTTTTTTTGAAAATGGATCATCCTAGCAAACTACTTGCTTGGGAAAAATGCTTTCACCCAAATTGCTTGCTCTGCTCGTCAGTTTCCATTTGATTATTTCCTGGTACACAAAAAAACAAGCAGCACACGAAACACACGCACAAGTTCAAAGAACGGTAGTTTGCCTTTTTTAAATTCCCACTAAGCAATTTTTAGGAAAACAAAAGAGGAAGGGTCCACAAAATACTTTGCAAATTAAAAAAAGACTTGTTTATCATTTTGTGACCTTCTGCCATTTCTTACCACAAAAGGAATGCACTCAAGTTATCCCAATTTTGCGGTAGTAATGCGCCTCAAAACTGTATCACAGTTCCCCATGATACACAAGAAAAAGGCGGCAAGTTTCAAATTTCTTTCTCCGAACCATCCAAAAAGCACTTTAGAAATGTAAGAAAAACAGGAATGCAGCAGCGAGATCTCCAAAAAAACGGAAAAAATAAATCCAGAGAGCGCAGCAGAGTTCCTTGTTGACACTTCACTTGAGCGCTGAAATTGAAAACTCTCTCTTTCTCTCTCTCTCATGGCGGGTCTGTCGAACCGACTTCTACAACATCAGCACAGAGTCAACTCGGCGAGTGTTAATGAATTTATTTTGAACATGATTTTCACTGTTATCTCGCGCGAAACAGACGAAATGAGCATTTTAACAGGAAAAATGGTGGCCTTGAGAATTGCAACGAAAAAACATTTTTCCCCTGATCACTTTGTATTATCGATCGACAAGCCCTTTGTTTCACAACTTCACTACTGGTTCCATTTTAATTGAGACAAGAGGGAACAAAATTATGGAGGCAAAAGCGAGTTGATAAAAGATGTGTGATGATTTGATGATGTAACGAGTGATTATTGACAAAGGATACAACTCTGCTGATTGCGATAGTGGTTCATTTCATGTTCATGCCTGTGTTTTTATGAACTGAATGGAGCCACGGTGGTGGTGGTGCTTTGAAAACGTGATGAAAACTTATCCCTTTTCAATGTGACTCGCAATATTTTTCATCCTAAAAATAAATGATTAGACTTGAGAGGAACTATCTCCAGAGTAAATTTTATTGTGGGGAAAATTGATTTTATTTTCTTCGTCAGTGACGACTGTACGAGTATTCATTTTATGTGTTTGTTCCGTGAGGCGAAAGGGAATGCTTTATTGCACATGCGGCCTATACTTTATGGAGCAGCCTTGAAATTGAGTTGAAAGTGAAAATAGGAAAATAAATAGGAAAAAAAGAAGTAAGAAAAGAGCATCAACTTCGCTCATCCATTCAAGTTCAAAAATCTCTGTGGTCTCTTTTTTTACACACACACACGTGTACAGTATTCCTATTATATGTCGTCCATAAATATAAGCATACTGTGTCTATATATATTTTCACTGTAAAATGGCAATACTAAACATATTTTACGGAGGAGGAGGAACCAAATTCCTTCTCAAATTCAATTTTGTGTCAATTGACTAAAAAAAGATTCCAAAAATGAAAGGCGTATCTTTTTGTCTTGCTGACCTTGATCCGAATCAACTGAAGATTTCCAAGGTGGCCACACAAAAAAATAGTTGTTGAGAAAAAAAGTTGACGGAGGAACCAGAAAAAATTTTTTTCTTGTTTTGATGAACTCATCCGTAAAATAGCAGGTCGAACGCAGAACGGAAAACCGAGAAAAAAGTATTTGAAAAGGAATTCGGAGAAGGAATTAGAGTAAGTAATGATGTGTGAAAAGTGAAGCAAAAATTATGGAGCAATAAAGGGAAAACTAGAAATATTGACGAAATTTGAGAGTAACTCCAGAATATTATGTTTACTTGCTCGTTTTTCCCATTGGAATTTTCTGGAATTCTCACATTTCCCAAAAGGAAAAACAAATGAATGGGAGAAGAAATGCGAAAACTTGAAAAACATAAAAAAAAGTTTTTGAAATGAATTTTAGGTGAAAAAGAGGCGGCAGTGAACCTCTGAACAAAAATCGTGCGAAATTTTTGCGCGCAAAGATTGCTTAGTTCCAAGCCGTTCTTCGTTTACTCAGACTAGTCAAAGAACAAAAGAGTTGGTTAGATAATTCTTCGGTGGGTTGTAGAAGGGAATTTGTGACAAATTGTGACCACCTTGAAGACAATACGCGTGTTGCTTTACTAAGCCGGACAAGGTAAAAGAGATAACTGCTCCTTTTTAGCTATTTAAAAATGGACTCTTTGAAATTGAGTT
>JAHZNF010000927.1:0-13181 GCA_027744215.1 Troglopedetes dispersus
GTCGACGTTGTGTGCGGCGTGCCATGCAGAGTTACTCCACTTTAACTTGAGGCGATTTTACCGTCATCGTTATCCTCTCCTTCTATCCGGCCCGGCCGAGTGACTGACTTTGCGCTACATTGTTGCGCACAGGGAGACGTTTAATCTTACAAAACACAGTTCAGACACTAAAAAATACAAGCTAAACTATCAAATTAAAGAGGAATTCTGTGTACAACTCGACCGATTTCTTGTCTTTATGTTTTTGCGAGAGAAGACTTGCACATGCTAGATGTGGCTCGTTTGAGTGAGTGACTCGATAAGCAAAACTGAACTGATGCTACAGGATATGTACCACCCAAACGGCGAGTCTCGCGTGATCCTTAATAATGATTGATTTATCCCATCGTCCTAGTTGCCAACTGGTAATTTTATGTAATTAATATCAATAATAAGGAATGACGTTGTAATAATCTTATGCGGTACTAGGTTACCAGATTAGTGAATCCCTCCCTCAAGGGTATCTCTGTATTACCTGTGGAGCTCAGGTCTAAAGGAAGGATATATCTTTAGCTTGACGATGGAATTATTGTATTGTTTTAATTGTAATTACGATCATGCCCTTTTTAAAATTAAAAACACAGATTAGATATTTTATACACGAGTAGAAGGAAGGAAGAAGTATAGACAACAAAATGTTTGAAGTTGAGGGAGCAAGTTGAAAACATGTTTTGGGGACAAAACGTATAGCAAAGCGCCATAAATTACCACGACCGTACACAAAATAAATTGTCACACGACAAGTGCATTAGCTTTCATTTGGACGACATGAAAGTAAATTGGCAAAATTCCCTTCCAACTGAGGTCAGTTCAGATTTATGGTGGTTAAAATCTACGAGGTGGAGCATGTCATATCATGTAGCCCCAAACCACTTTGTGAAAAATTATAAAGTTTGTTGACCCGAGAGCCGAACTGATTGTATGTAGAGAATCACAACAGCGTTAGGCAAGTCTTTACGGAATCAAGCGTCTCGGTTCCACTTCCACTTATTCCATAAAATAATCTGCATTAGACATGATCACTCTCCTAAAAGTTTTTCGTCTTCCGGCGACCACAATTTTCTCCGTGTGGCATTTTGAAATAAAAAATTGGGATAATGAAGATGAATTAGAGTTTGGAGAAAATTGCCCCAATAAAAATTTGGTATAATCAACTTTCCTAGCCTCATTCTCCGCACGCTCCTGTATTTACTTGAGTGCGCACTTAGTCACTCCATCCAATAAAGAAAAAGATGCCACAAACAAGCAAGGCAGCCAAGAAGGATTTAAATCTGTCTTAAGTGCATTTTTGGTATGCGGCACAACCTACATGTCGTCATTCGTCATCTCCCTCAATGTGGATAAGTGCATACACACGACTCACACGTATGATTTTATTTTTTGTCTCCATAAATAAAACCACGAAATTATTGAATGCTCGAGATAATGATCCCTTGGGTTTATTTATGGAGCACACGACACAACGGCAGACAGCTCACACAAAAAGAAAAATCTATTTGACATTCGACCTTTGCAGTGTTTTTAAAACATTTCTCTTGTTCAATTCCCCTCTGGCTTGACTATTTTTTTAAAATATCTATTTATATAACAAGTAAGTAAGTAAGGCAACCTTGCCACTCCGCCAATGTGTCTTCATATATGTTGTATATTGGGAATAAAACCCAGGAGAAGGAGATAGCCATCAATTTTATCAAGTGTAAAGAAATAATTCTCAGCTGAACATGGAGACAGAGTAGGAACCGAAGGAGGAATTATGAGGACGGTATTTTGGGCGGTGGAGTAATAGGCTTCGCATTGTTTTCCTCTCTCAACTAAATATTTTTATTTAGTTTTGACAAGTTTGTGACTTTGTTATCAAGATCGTTATATGGGGATATAATCATACTTGTCAGATTCCTGTTGCAAAAAAAGTGAACGCAAAATAAACTTTTACTTCCCAAACTGATCTCCACATCAAAATTGTCAATGCCGATATGATACGAATATGTGCATATAAAATAAAATAATATAATAATAACTCTTCACAACAAAAAGTTGTTGATTTATGTGAATTTTTTGTAGTCAAACATCTCAACAGATTACTTCCCAATAACTTACAATACATCAAAATAATAATTGGAAACTGGAACATTTTTATTGCGGTAGAAAAGTAATCTTGGTAATTTAGTGAAAGCCTTTAAATACAAGGCCAGAGGAGTAGCGGTTGGCTGAGTGTGACAGTGATGACGGATGAGTTTTTGAAGGGAAACCTCACACTTGATAATGGCAAAGTTTTTTGCGAGAAAAAAATTGGTTGCGGGCTGCTTACAAATGCACAGCAATATTTGAACAAGTAGTTTGTTTTTTTGTGAGTTGCAAGGACTTTGCCTTTGTGTAGTCCAACAACAACAGTTACTCAAAATTTCTCTGCTAATCATGCTTTATGCATGCGTGTAGAAACGGAAAGAACAATTTTTGTGGTTTTCTGAATAAGTTTTAGTTGTCAAATTACAACATTTTTTTACTAAAAAAAAGAAATATAACCAAATTTGAGATGAAGGGAACCTTTGTGCAGAAAATTCCATCTTAAATTTCGCCTCTCGTTTGTGTGCGACATGATTTCATAGAGTCTCATGCATGTATGTAGTCATTTCCTTCCTCTCCATTCATCTTCTTCGTGTGTTTTATTTCTATGATCTGTAATTGGCCAAAGTCATTTTTTATGATGAGTAATGCTTTGAATGACAGATTTGGGAATGATTATATGGTTTCACCAAGAAAGGAAATCAACAGTACTCGATCCACAACAGAAAAAAATGGGTGTGTTCCATTCCAAAACGACAAAGAACCAAAACCTCTACAATTTTCTGTTCTGACTTGAAAAACTTTTATTGTCACTGAACTCTCAAAAAAAAACAACAACAACAAACCTTTACCACACAAAGCCATCAGCATGATCGTCACCATTCTGCCATTGTCATTTGTCTTGTTTCTCATTGTTGCCGTCATGACAAAACCTCTCATAAACATCGCAAACTGTTTTATAACGCACCGAGTGAACACAATGTCATTACCCATTACACACTTGAGCTCTCCTCCCAAGCGCACCAGAACTTAATATACCCATTACTACTACCACTCTCAGAGTAAGTTTTTTTTGCTCGTACCCAAGACGAAAATTAAAAACAAAGTGGTTCCCTTCTCCATGCTTTTTGCTCTTCTTCTCCCTCCACCAAAGAAGAAAAAAACGAGAAACACATATGCTCAACTTTCGGTGTTGTAAAACATGGAAAACGTTCTTCTCAAAATCACATTAAAAAATCGCGCGTGGCGTGAGACAATGTTTGTAGTTTAACAAGAGGAGGAATAACAATGACTACAAAATTCTCTTCCTTATTTTCTTACAAAATGGATGGTTTGATTCGTTATGGCTGTCACTCCGTCTTGCTGGAACTTTGGTGTGGATAAAACATGAAACCACAACTGTAAAAACCTTTAAGAGTTCCGGAAATTCTGGAGTGAGTTAGAAAAGAGCGTCTTATTTTGGCAGTGAGATTTCCGCCAACCAAATTGGATCAAGACCGTCCTTCCCTTCACGCAAATCAAGTTGCATGAGTGTCAAGTTAAAAGCAAAGTACACAAAGGCTGACAATAAAGATAATAAAAAATAGAGAGCAGAGAGTTGACACAACACCGTGTCTTTTTTATTTTCTTGTATGTGCTCAAATACGTAATATACACAACAGTGGCCTTCTTCCATTCACTGCTGTTAAGTTGCTGCTCCATTTTTTACACGGAATAATATCTAAGATTCCTTATTATTATGTAAAATTGAAAGACACAAGAAAAAAGAAGACCGAATTGTTTCTCGAGACTAAGTATGCTATGATGCGTTGTTAGACCGCACCGGTAACAACAAACATCCCCCAGTAAAAGGTAAATTACATTATGTTTCGCGTTTTCGTTCAGATTGTACATCATTATTTGTTCTGCACATCACTAGCAAAAAAAAGTAATACACGGTAGAACAGAGAATCCAAATATGTGAGACGATGACAATTGACAACAAAAGTGAAGGGGAAGAAGACGCCCATATCCTGTAGTAATAATAGTACACACGCAGGCTAATGTCTTGTCATTAGATTAAATTGGACATGAAAAAAGTAGCTCGACAAAAAATACTCTGAAAACATAGAGAAAAGACGGGGGAGATAATAAAAGTATTTTTACAAGAAATTAAGCATGCGTCGTCCTTTTCTTTCTTAAA
Source organism: Troglopedetes dispersus (assembly GCA_027744215.1). NCBI lineage: Eukaryota > Metazoa > Arthropoda > Collembola > Entomobryomorpha > Paronellidae > Troglopedetes > Troglopedetes dispersus. Next base: position 4,286 of record JAHZNF010000927.1, read on the forward strand.
GGCAGACTTCTTCGTTAAAGGTTAACTAGAATATGCACGATTTTTTTTTGAAAAGTTAAAACGAGCAGAGTGCAAGTATCACACTTGTTAGTGGTTCAAATGAGACGGGCATAATTTCTTAATGTCAATTAAACAATCACTTTTGTCAGAGTGAACCGGGAGCCAGGCAGCAATCAAGAAAGCCAACTGGCTTCCACCACGAACGAAATTGTTTTGCTGTAGTTTTTTTTCTAAATGTTTGAGTCCTGTGTCGTGTCACACGAGGACAGCTCTAACTTACAAATTTGCAATCAGGAAGGCATAATGGAAGTAATTAATTTGTGATTTGTGTTGTAAGTCTGGTGGTGGTGCCATGATGGTGCCTTCTGTCTTCAGCGTGACAAGCTACATTAAAAAGTTGAATTACTTCTTAGAGTTCTCGTCGTCGTAAATTTGTGCAAGATTTGAATACAACTGTCGAGGCTGGAATTCAATTCATTTGATGGATTTTGTGAAACCCGAAAAAAAAAATTCAAAACGCTTTAATTAACACACACACACACGTGCGTGTAGACACAATAGTGTAGCTGAATAAAAAGAGGGAAAATTAAACTCGGTGATAAAAGGATACGGTGTTTAAAGCACACTTGGAGCCTATTTAAGCGTGCCAAGTTTCTATTTTATTTAACATAAATGGAAAGGTTATATTTTTTATACCAAACTAGCGTTTATTATTACCCTTCTCTGTTTCTAGATTTGCTGCTACGTGCTTGTGCTTCATTCGCTTTTATTTATATTTTGTGTGACTACTCAGACAGTTTCGGGACGATGTCATGTGAGGTCTTAAATACCTTACCTCACCTTTCCCGCTCTTTGCCATGTGTATTTTTACCTGTCTTTCTGCACTTATCTTTTACTTGACTTCACAGTCAAATAAAGAAATTATAGCTTTCAGAACTGTTGTTTATGCTCCGCTGTAAATAATAATATCGCGAGGTAGCGTGAGTTTTATGATGCATGAATTTTTCCAAGAGCGAGCAGAGCAGCGCCATAGAAGTTGGCAAACAAAAAACACCAGAGCTCATGCATACTCTCTCTCTCTACAAAACAATATATAGGGACATCTTCGCGCACCGTGATAATGGAATGGGCAAATTGTACAAAAAAGGAGTAGAGAATAATATTATTACTTTTTTCTCCAAATAATTCCTCCTTTTTTATCACAGTTCTTGTCGCAACCATGTTTCGTTTTCTTTTTTCCTCTCATCTTGTATTTTAAGAGAGAAAAAAAAGACACTCGGAAAAGGATCCATATAAATAAATATATCACGTTTGTGCTGCTATACAACACGTCTCTTCTTATCCTCTGTTGTGCGAGCTAAACAAGAACCAGAAAAGAACAAAAGGAAAACCTGCGTGGCGAATGGCAATAGTGGTTGTTCCGTTGCCACTCATGATGATTTGCTAGCATTTTGTTGGGACAGGAGCGTTTACCAAGAAACCTGGCAAAATTCAAAAGGGAAAGGGCAGAGAACAAAAAAGGTGTGTAGTAGTATTATGTCTCTCCAGCTTTTTTGCGTATATTTGTATGCAACGTATGTATTTAGTCTTTTGTAGCAACTATGTGTACACACAAAAATATAAGCGCATAATATAATATATTGTTCTTACTTTTGCTTTTTGTCTTGTGTTTTGCCACAAGGACTATATATTTTCTTCTGCTGTGATTCTCACATTGGAGGAAACAGGAAAGAAAATATTAGTGGCTGAAGTGGCCAGGGGATAATTTTACCTTCCATACATCATGTTAAATTGTATACTTTATGATTATGGGCTCCTTTCCCCAAAAATTTTATTGCGAGAAGAGAACCATTCCCTTATTTTGCGCTTCCATTATATGAAATATGGTGAAATTCATGGACCGACCTGTGTGTCTAAATGGTTAAATATGTACACAGAGAACATAGACTTTATAGGTCCACTCTTTTGCCTCCAATTTCCATTTCCTTCCAGCACCTGACCCAGATTTTTCTTGACTTGTTAGGGGAAAGAAGGATAGGATCGAACAGGTAGAAACAACGAGCTAAAAATGTGAGTGGACTAAATAATAACAAAAGACGTTTGAATAATGTGCTCCCCACTTCAAACAAGGAAGAAAGGAAAGAGGCAGGAAAGCAAAAAAAAATATTCGTAGTAGGTCCTTCTCTGCCACTTGAGCCAGAAAATATGAAAGGAGGAAAAGTCAAGCTGTAAATTACGTAGTACGGTAATAATACGTAGAACGTAAACGCACGTGCCCACTTTCCACCAAAAAGCAGAGTATATAGGACCATTTCAGGTATGTATTTCTCTTTCTAAAAAAACAATTATTATTGTTCTTTTCTCCTCGTTGTGTAGCCAAAACCCTGGCTCGCTTTACTGAAGGAGAAAAAGAGTATCCATTTTCATTAACAAATGAACTGATTAAAAACACAAACGGAGACGGAGCCCCCAAAACCATGTAGGAATGCACGTGCAGCAAAAAGGAAGAAAATAATATACACTCAATGTATATTTACATTTATCCATGCTAAACTAACCATAAGCCTTCATCCATTTGTTCCGACTGTGGCCACGCGGCAAAAATGTAATAATAATAACTGTATATAAATATCATGTCCATTGAATGAAACACACCAACCACCAAAGTGTTTGAAGAGTGAGTGCAACGAATCCTGTTAAAATAAAGTTTGTTTGCTGACTGGACCAAACCAGGATCGCCTCATATATTCACTCGAGCGCATAAATTAGAAAATGCTCGGCTCACTTTATTACATACTCGCAGAATCCTTTATTACATAGTCCTTAAAAAAAGATAGGTACAATATGTAGGCAGGCATTATATTTTTTGTTGAGAGACGAACGCCAGTGGCGCAAAATAGGTGGGTGAGTTCATTTCTAAATACATCATCAACTTTTATTAGGTATTAGAATTTCATTTCAGAATGATATACATACACGTGTATACCTATATAATCGGTTCCATTAGGATTCTTTTTATGAGACTATAATATTACACTAAAGTAAGTTTGTATTGGAAAAGAAAACAGCTCTGGGCACATATAAAGCCAACTCAATCTCTTCCCTTTCCGTCAGCTGCTGTTCCTTTTGTGATTTTCCCGAACTAAAAGTGTGCACAATATACCAGAAAGAGTCCATACATGAGTATTTCGCGAAAGAAGCACATGTTAGAGAAAAGCACGCGAAAAAAAGTTTTTCCCTTTATGTCCTCGCGTTGTGTCCACCATTATTATTACAACTGGCGCACAGTTTTTAATACGCTCACAATAAATATAACCACTCTGCTGCTTACGACAACACCCGCTCGACGGAACGTATTGTTCTTTGTGATGGTGATGAACTAGATGAAAATCTCGCTCTCATATCTAATCATTTTGAAATAATGCTCCGTAACCAAACATTATTAATAATACCACAGTCGTCGTCGTCGTCTACATTCCAAGCGAAAGCGTGTGGCTCCCATTCTGTGCTGGATAACAGCATTGGACACGCTGGACTTGCTCGGACGGAATGTCCAAAATAACTTTCCCTTGAATACTTACTATTACAAGGTACGCTAATAAATATTTTCATATCAGTAAATATGTTATTATTATTATTATTGTATTAACAACACCGGCTCGACGGAACGTATTGTTCTTTGTGATGGTGATGAACTAGATGAAAATCTCGCTCTCATATCTAATCATTTTGAAATAATGCTCCGAAACCAAACATTATTAATAATACCACAGTCGTCGTCGTCGTCGTCTACATTCCAAGTGAAAGCGTGTGGCTCCCATTCTGTGCTGGATAACAGCATTGGACACGCTGGACTTGCTCGGACAGAATGTCCAAAATAACTTTCCCTTGAATACTTACTATTACAAGGTACGCTAATAAATATTTTCATATCAGTAAATATGTTATTATTATTATTATTGTATTCCCAAGGTAAAGTTAAAATTCCAGGTGTGTGCATTTTGGAAGGAGATTATTTGGTGGAGCACCGTCGCAAAAAAAATTGCGGCATTACCATAGTTCGTTATTCCTGCTACCGCCCTGGTGCTGCTATGATACTACTATACTGTTGCTTCTTCAGGATTTTGTGTGCTCTATGGTGTTGCTATTAGAATGATTATTATTTCTCCTTATAATGTGCCCTGAGAGTGGAAGTCGTAAAGATGGAAAATTTCATGTAAATAAATTCAATGTTTTTCAGGCTTGTAATTTTGTAAGTTGGAATGGTGCAAAGTAAGCTGAACTCCTACTTTTCTCCATGTCCTTGTAAGACTTTTCTTTTCCGCGCGGGGGAAATTTTCATGCCCAATATTCGTATTTCTGGTGCCGGAAGGTAGTAATATGATTTACGCTAATGTGGATATACACAACAACATGCTAAAATGTGTTTACTTCTTTTTCTCAACCGTTCCCACGGAGGAAGGTAGCACAAGGACTCGTGTTATGGTTGCATTAGATGAGAGTGGAGTAAGGGAAAAAAAGTGGGTATGGTTGCTCCATTTCATATTTCTCGGTTGACTTATTTATTGCAATGAATGTAAGTAAGTGTGCTGTGGGGAAATGAAAAACTGTGGACGAAAATAGTAGGGCGACATAGGTCCGCGCGCTCTTAGGAAAGAAAATTGACTTGTGGGTTAGGTTACAGCAGCAGCCAAAAGGTACAAATTTCAAGTTATGGAGCAACTCGGAAAAAAAAAATTCCAAGAGTTATGCACTATAACATTACGCTCTCTTTGTTTGCTCCTCTCTCGTGCTCTCTTGACATATATATTTTTTTACATAACTGTGTTGTAATTTTAAGATTAAAAGTGTACATAACCAGGAAAGCGAAAAGATTATGTAGATTCTTGAGAGCAGTTTTGCCTTTTTTCCGCTTTGAACGGATTTGCGTGTAGTTTTATGCCACGTCATTTTACACTTTACGCCGCATTATATTCTACGAAAAAAAACTCCTCGTACATATTTTTTTTGTTTTGTAATAGTACAAAAAAGTGACTTATTGTACATAGCAGCACACATATATGCTGAATTAAAGAAAGGAGATGAGCATTTTTTTGCATCTGGTTCTCATTTACTCCGGATGTCTAACAAATTATCAAATGTTTTTTTAGTATTCCTTATCGTTTACCCTCATTTCTAGGATTACGTGATATTACATCAGGGAAGAAGCAAACATCGAAATATCTTGATTAAAGTGACATTGAAAGGAGTACAATGAGCGGGAAGGAATCAAATTCCACCCTGAAATTTGATTTGCAAAATTTTTTATGTGCTTATCTTCTTTGTTGTCACAGAAGCACACGAAAAGCACGCACACAAGTGTATATTTGTACATACACACAAACACGCATTTTTTTAAAAAATCATTCAATTATACTATTCTACCCTCTTCCTAGAAATCACCAGGAACAATGTGATGCACTTCATGGTTGTGTGTTATGCCACATGCTGTGGCTTAAAACGGAAGGTGAAACCACGGACGAGGATGGACTCACTTTGTACCAAAAAATGTTTCGAGGTTTAACGGTGTTGTTACTTACAGATTTTTCTTACAGAATAAAAAGAATAAATGTATGTAGTTGGGAAGTGCATTACAATGCCAAGACATAAGTAATCAGTTCCTCCACTTTTTTTTCACAAACCTACTGACATCGACGCGATGATGATGAGTAGCAAAGTGACTTGTGTGTTTGTTTGGCCCCAAGTCAACAACAACGCTGCGTGAGTCAATGTAAATTATGCGAGTTCAACCTTTCAGTCACGCTATGTACGCTTTTTTTTGACAAGTGAATACTTTTCTTTTAACTTACTCATTGGAATATTATTATGTAAGTAGGTAAGCTCGTCTACTCGGCTCACGTTATCGGTTTTTTTTAGCAGGTAGTAGTAAAAAAATATGAATTTCTCAGCACCACTTTTTCAACACACGTGCCTACGTAAAATCACGGATCAGCCGAGAGAAACTTGGTCGTGCAAAAGACTATTTTTTTTCTTATCTGTGTCGTCTCATTTTACAGAAAAAAAACTGGTGTTACAAATATAAAAGATGGCAACAATTGTCTTCCTGTTTTAACCGTTCAGATTGTGAAGTCCGTCAGCTTCACGGATAGATTCCTATCGTGCCATTTTGTGTGCAAAGGCAGACGAGATAATTTTTTAAAAAATGAGGAGGACATTTTGAACATGTTAAATATTTAAATTTAAATTTAGTAATTTCATTCCGTATTCCTATCCTATTTTTGGTAGAGCCAAGAAAGTATTTCATTCTTGTTACCAGAATGGGAAATGCAATCATCATCTTCTTACAAAATAAAACGAATGACGGAATCTTGGTTAAATCGTGACTAAACGATTTGCTACACTCGGGCTATAAAAAAATCTCTGTACAATTTAACAAGGTATCATTTGCATACTAGATGTATGCATCGTCCCGACGAGGAAAATATTATTTTTTAAAATAGTGTCTAGCAAGATCGGTGTCATTTTTCAATTTATGCAATTTTCTAAACAAGTCCAACGGAGATAGTGTTACATTATTTTTGCGGTAGAGTAAATTGGAGCAACTATCTTCCCAGAAATGAAACGGCGTAAGCATGATGATAATCCTCCCTGGGATAATAACGTATTCACAGGTTTACTTCTTTATTTTTTTCGCAAATGATTACATTCTAGTGAATGGCCACCGGGAGTGTTTCCCCATTGTTTTCTCTGCCTCATTCTTCTTGGCTAAGTAGACAATGGAGCAGCATTATTATATTATATTTTTTTGTGGGACGGCTAAAATACAGGACACCATCGGATCAAAAAAAGTGGAAGCATATTTCCTCCTCGTTCTCCTCCCTTTCGTCTCAATTTTCTTGTTTCTTTGCAGAGCAGAGATGATGAAATGCTTCCTTCTTCGCACTTGTGACGAACGATAAGTCACTCGCACTTATTAGCTTTTACACGGAAAACAAAAATTAAAAAGATGTATGTAAATCATTACGGTTTTTGCTGGCACTACTTTTCTTCATGAACAGTTTGCCACCCTGCTTGACTGCCAACCACCCATCCTGCATTTTTTTATCTAAGGAGAGTTGATTAAGCATCTTACAAACTGTATTAAGTTAAGCGCTTATACATTTTTCAGCATGCGAGTCAGAGTTTTTGTCTGCTCCCTTTTTTTTCCTTAAGCCTCAGACTCACCATTTTTCTTCATCAGTCACTTCGTGAAAAAAAGGATAACTTTAACAAGTTTGAATGTATTATGGATATAGATATTATGTGCAAGTTGCGTAATAAACAATTACAATAAAGTATACTACCATATATTTCGGTGGAAGTATTAAAAGTGTCTTCCGAAAATTCTATGAGTATCTAGTGGCATTTGCTAGAAACTGTAAAGATTATGATTATTATGAGTTTTCGCTCTGTTTCAATAAGATTAGTACGTCGTCTGAAGAAACTTTTTTTTTTCGTTTCAGTCTAGTGATTTCCCAGTTAAATCTAATGAAATCTCGGGAGAGTTACTTTCTATCTTTTTTTTTCTAAAATCCTGACTGGTTAAAAATATTATAGTTTTTCTTTCAAATCCTAGTTGTGTGAACTCAACTTTTTTTTCCACCGTTCATTCACTTGTGTGAGCAGATTGAGTGTCGTTCGTTCAGTTTCTGATGCTGCGACATATTTGCTTCTATTTTTTTAAAAAGAAAAATCTTCCAAAGTCACAAAGATCTCGTGTACTCTGCAATGTTTCAGAAGGTGTTTCACTTTATAAAAAAATTGTTAAATAATAATCCCTGTGAAGAAAAATCCCCAAAGAAGAGACTCTTTCTTTCATTCATTCAGATGGGTTGAAAAAAAAAGTCAATTCCGTGCTGACAGTGAGTAATGACACGTTGCCAAAAAAATAAATTAGCATGTCAGTTTATCAAATGTGAGGGAGCCAGTGAAGAGAAAGAAAACTCCACTTTTCTTATGATCAATGATCGGACATGATTAATTTTTTTCACGGCGCAAGAAGAAACTACATATCATATATAACAGACACACACACGCGCGTATTCATAGGACACATGAAAACGTTTTCTTTTCAGAAGTCAGTTTTTTTTAAATCTCATGTATTATCAATAGCTCCTGTCTGCAGTTGCTCCTGTTATATGCGTCCAACACAGAACAGGGAAAAAATACATGTGTGCTGAGAGAAATAGAGAGAGGTTAAAGTTTTTGGAACATAAGTGATTCTTGTGTGACCATTCCTTGTCTCATGCATGTAAGCAGTTGACTCTTTTATGACATGACTAATAATGAATGATTGTTTTTCTTTCTTTTTTTTCTCTCCCTTTCGTTTGAGCTACACAAGTTATATTTATATAATTTTTTGCATAGATTCTTTCCCAGCTTCATTATTAATTCTTAAAGTGACAAGGATTTTGCTCGTAAACTACTCATAACTCTTGCCGAAGAAAAGTTTTGCTTCCTCCCACACAAAAAAATCTACAATTATATCCCCTCAGCCTATATTATTAATCAAGGATTCAAATTTTTTAATGTGTCTAACGAAACCTAAGTACGTTGAGAATATTAAGCATGCGATATTATACTTTTTTTTCTTACTTTGTAATTTTGGGCTGCACAAGGTTTCAGAGCTACGCAAAGTCGTGGTGGAAGAAAGTGAAGCGAACTTTAGCGGGAAACAGGTGGAATGGACGGCAGGCGCTAAACATTGTTCAGTGGGATGGGGGGGACAGTGGTAACTTGGTGGGGACAAATCTTTCTTTTAGTGAAATTTATTGACATTCAATACACAGATGAAACAATCTATTGCCTGACAAATTAAAAATAGTACTAATCCAGTGAAAATTTATTAATTTTAATG
>JAHZNF010000928.1:0-14502 GCA_027744215.1 Troglopedetes dispersus
TCCAAAAAGGCAACTTTCCAAAAAACTTCCCAAGTTACTAAGTAAGTAGACCCTGGGAAAATATTTCTTAAGGAAGTGTGGTGCTCCCCACCTCTGCATTTTAGCACTCAAGGACAGAAGCGAAATGGCTGATTATGTGCACATCATCATGCATCAGCAAGTGTAGCCGACTCTGAGGAATGAAGAAGGTAAATGAGGTTAGTTTCGAAGTCTCTATTTACTTTCTCCACAACTTTAGGGAATTACCTTATCAGATACTGTGGTACACTAGGCCAAAGGTGTTTGGCAAATAATCAAAAAAAATTCTGTTAAAAGATGAAAGCTAACACATGGTACCAAGTCGATGATAACGTTGATATATTTATCAGATTTGTGTGTATGGATTTGTTAATATTTGAGCACGTGGCACGAACAACAAGATCAATGTTGAGACAATACAATATATTCCAATTTTTGATATATTACAAAGTCTTATTCTCATTTACGAAAAAGGTTATGCGTCATCTTAGATCTTATTGAACGTCTGAAGATTATTTTTGTGTGCATAATCTGCTCCAGCCCCTCAAATCAATTACTTAGGGAATGTTTAGCTTATCGATGGACATGAATCTTGACGATTAAACTTTGAAAAATAACTTCGTGATTATTACATATTATGCGTTGAGCGTCGCACAAGTGACCATAGATGTGGAAAGGTAAGTTCTGCAATATTTCAATTAAATATGGACACGGAGGATCACTCATCCCAAATACCTGACTGGACTTATCTGGGGATCTCCAGTAGTAATAAAAATCCTGGGAAAATTTACCCAAAAACCCAGTTGACCATTCGTAAAGCATTCCTCAACCTTAAAAAGAATTACATTGCAGATCCTGCCCTAGCCCCCACCAATCACTTCAAAGTTCTTTTTGACTTTGGCTACAATTTTTTCTTGACATCCTTCCGATTTGAGTTTGAAAGGGATGGACCCAACAATGGACTTCTTATCACTCTCAAAACGAGTTTATTTAGAAAGGTTCTTGTCGGCATTGTTTTCGTCTTTGTGATGATTGGCCATGTGTGGAATTGCGCTGAGAAGATAACTTACCAGAATTCCACTGTGATCAACTACTTTCATGGCGTTCATTCAATAATTCATGGAGTCATGATGGTCACATTCTACCGATTATTTTTCACACATTCTGGGAACTGTTTGAAGCTTTTGCTTGCACTGGCCCAGTTCCGACTCTTCAAATGTGGAGCACCTGAATATGCTGGAAAGGTTCACGACTTAAAATGCTGAATGTTTCAGATGAATAGTTAATTTATATTTAGCATTAATACTAATTTTAACTTCAGTTATGCACCAGGTTGAGCATTTGTTACCACATCATCTTCTTCGTTGGAATGTCCATGCCGTCAATTTTGCATCCACTTTCTGAGCAAAACTGGAACTTCCCACGAGCACTTCTCCGGATGGCAAGCAAAGCAAAATGTGAAGCACGTTCAATCTACTTTTGTGTGAACGACTCCCAAACTTTAGACGAAATGGAACCAAACCTGGTAAACCTGAGCATTGGGATATTCGTATGGATCGCCTGGGTTGCTTATGTCTTCAGTTCAAGTTTCCGTGTCGCCTCCTTCATCCATCCATCTACAACATTGTATTATGCAGTTATAGCATTCCTAGATAAGGTCAAGCAATTTATGGATCATCGAAGAACAAGATACGATAAGAAAGCGAATGACGCCATTATGGCTTTGTATAAAGATTTGAAGCGCCTCTCTGACATGTACAATGACATGTGGGGTCCAATCACTTTAATTTCAATGTTGGATTACATCGTTTGGTTGGCGATTGATTTGGACACGGGATTGCATGGACCGAATTGGCTGGCAAGGATTAGCGCGCTTTGGTTCTTTATCGCTGTCTTTATTCCATTGTTGGCTTGTGGTGAAGTGAACAGAAAGGTAAGATAAGGATAGGCAATAATAATGACAAATTAAATTTGATGAAAAATTAATATTTCATTATTTATTTTGTTGAAGATGGCGGAATTCAAAACAGGACTGGTGAAATGTAGAAAAAGTATTTTCTTGGATCAGGATGAACTCCAGGAATTTATTTACTGCTTTGACCACGATGGCATCAATATTGGAATCAATGGGGTTTTTCTGGTGGACTATTCCTACTTTGGACAGGTATACACAATATATCTTTGGCAGTAATCTGCATTATGTAATATAGTTGCTGGCTTTCGTCATTTTGATTAAATTCATTTGTGTTATTAGGTCTCTGTGCTGGTCATTACTTTGTTTCTAATCACATTACAAAATCATGATGAAGGGAGTAAACCCTGAAATGGAAAAACATCCTTTTTTTGTTACCACGTAAGTTCATCTTGTGAATGAGAACACTCGTCGTCATCAAATATAAAAGTAAACGATTGTCAAATAGTGATTAAATTAAACAATTTCTAGAAGTGTTTACATGTTTAGTGGAAAACATACGCATCTGTCTGCAGTCATTTTTACCTTTCAATGAACGACTATTGAAGTGTTTTCAATAATTAATTTTTGTGGTTATGCAAAAAATATGAATCAATATTGTGAGCACTTTTATTGACAGGTTATGCTAAATGACTTAACTTCGCTTGTTTAACTTGCAAAATATGCATATCAAAATGATTACAAGGTACAAGGAAATTGAACAAGTGTTTTTGTGCCATTTTATGTTGCTTGCAAGCACATTTATTGACATGATTGATTGATTTCAATAAAAAAAACATTTTTTCGTGAAATAAACTACGTGTTATTAACTTATCTCTCCTTATCCAAGTGCTTTGGTACTACGCATTGATTTTGCTAACCATAATTAATTATTTATGTAACCAAAAATACTTTCCAAATCAACTTAAAATTACTTGAGCATTATGAAGTCACTTTCTCTTTGATATTTTTTATTTTTACGGTGTTACTCAATAATTTTCCATAAACTTGATTACTGGCTTGTTGAGTAGTTCCACAGCGTCCTTTCCAATGACAAAGTCAAGATGGTTCCACTTGTCATGATTGACACGGTAGTTGAGATGAAGGTTTGGAATGAGCTCAGCCATTCGAAGAGTGTCCTCCTTGGCCGCCAACCAATCATTCTCGCCCCACCAGAAAGCTACGGGAGCGGATATCTTGGAGAAGTCGTAACTTGGTGGTGTAATTTGCCCATACATGTTAAGATTTTTCAACCAGCCGTGATCATATTTTCTAAACTTTTTGGATGTGACTCCTTGAGCATAGTGGAGAATGTTCATGGTAGAAGATCCAGAAGGGAAGTGTCCCAACAGAGTTGGCAGAAGTTCCTATGCAAATTAAGATAATAATGATAAATTCTCCCCAACCAATCACACTAATTAATATCCAAAATCGTAACATACACTTTTAGATTATGCAAATTAGTAAGATATGAACTCACTCTGTCCAGCTGATCAAAATTATAGCCAGCAATGAGGAACATCACATTGTTGCAGATATCCTGGATTGGGCTGGTATCTTTGCAGACGGTTCTTCCGAGCCATTCCATAAATTCTGATCTTGGCATGAATTCATACATTCCAATCATTTTGGTAGCCCACTGCAATTCATATAAAGAAAAAATAATCAGCAAACATAATCATTTTTTTGCCACATGAAGCTCCAGAATTTGCAAGAATTCCTTACCCCGATGATATCATCAATGTAAGCAAGCAGGGCGATGGGAGACTTCATGTGTTGGGTGAAAGTTACTGGAGCAAAGGCTTGCATGAGCTTGATTTTAGAGTTGTACTCTGGACGCTCCGACATTGCAATGAAAAATCCAGTGGAATTTCTTCCTGTTCCACCATGGATCCCATTCCACATGTTTCCTGGAGTATCTGTTCCCACGATAATTGCCCATCCAAACGTCGTAACACTCATCGGCCAAGTTGTAAGCTGAAGTACATTAATAAAAAATATTCCGCGTTTAAAATTATTTATGACCCAAAACTTCAGTTTTATTTAGAATTTTAGATTTTGGTTCATCATAAAACTCTCACCTAGTCCCTTTTCTGGACCACTGAAAACCCAGTTTGAGGAGTCCCCAAGAAGTCCATGTTGAAGCCAAATAACTCGCTTATTTTTCGATGGTCCGCATTTTGGACTGTACGGAATTCTGTGAGCGGTTAAAATGTAACCATCTTCGGTGACAATATTATCGTGGGTTTCAATAGGATAACCGTACTTTTCAACGAGTTGAGGCTACCAAAAAAATGAAGCTCGAAATTATGACTGACATATTCATATACACATCATTCCTTGTAATTTTTTGTTGCTTGCGAGTATTTACATACCACTGTGAGATTGGCATCTGCGTGGTCAGCTAACAAGCCAAATTCGTTCAAGTTCTTCAGGAGCCCAGTTTCACCTGCGGGGTGAATCGACATGGAATTACTGAACCCCAACAGGCCCAGTAATCCGAGGATGATCAAATTGGTCATCTTCACTTGGGATTGTGCAAAAGCAACAGGTCTTTGCAAGACTTGCTCTCTTTTTCTGCCAGTTGGTTGCTTTGAGCTTAGATTTTGGATGAAATATGATTTAGGTATGGAGTTTGGCGGGTATTTATATGAAATAAAAGCTACGTGGATTTTGAGCTCTGCAACTTCTTATCCGGAGATAATTAATTATAATGAGCAGTTCGAGTGGATTGAATTAATATCAATATGTTGGAAAAATAGTTTGATTGCCACATTGTTGACTTTTGGAAAAGTGATAAGCGCAAGAGGGAATAACCGTGATTATGCATATTTTTGGGCAAACTGTTAAGCATTGTCAGCTAAAAATAAGAGTTTAAAAATGACCGCATGACTTCTCCTCAAGTGGTCCTGTCTGTTAAATCTGTCAATAAATTAGATGTCCAGACAATAGTTCCAATCGCAAAATGGTTTACTCATTTTTATAATAAAACGTAAAAATATTTTTTTACTATATTGACAAATCAAAGATAACCTCGGAACAGGATGTGAGAATTTTTTTGTTTTATGCAGTTATATATTTATACTTTACACGTCACTTCTTAGCATCGAGCATCATATCAATGCTGTGAGTTACGCATGTGTGTCTGTCTATGAAAGCAAAATCTCAAAACCGAAAAGGAATTTTTAAATTCTGTTTTTATTACAATATGTCTCATATCAAGGATGTATCCGATTTATTTTTCGAAAATTATTTCAAACGGCAACTAATTAAAATTAACGACTGAATCCATCTTCACATATAGAATGCTGCAATTTCACATCAGGTTCAAGTCTCTAATAATTATATAGGCAGAGGGAAAAAATCGACAAAAACATGGTTTTTTCCATGAAACCAAAAAAGCAAGGGGTTTATACTCCATGCCATTGCTCCTATGACTTTCTGTTTTGTTAAAAATCCGTTTTTTTCCAAACTGTCATCCGATTTAATTTTTTTAAAAGTAAAAGATTTTAATAAAGAAGTTTTAATGTATGTAGCCGTATGTAATATTTTCCAACAGCGAGCAATTCCATAAAACATTCAAGGGTAATCATAGGATTAAGGCAAAAAACTGTTCACGGTGGGAAAGATGTCGAGAAGGAGGAATACTATAATTGTAAATGGTGAGGCAGTTCAAGCATTCATGTTTATAGGTGAACTGGAAGACACACCTGTGGGAATCAGGACTGATGATTTCTTCTTAAATGTGAGCATCTTAATTGGGGTAACTCATACAAAGTGGATAATCATTTATTATTACAGTTTCATTCTTCATCTTTCTTTCAGGAAGGTGATTGTAAATAATCATTAATAATCATAGTTTTTGCACAGGAGGGAGATTAATAATCTTTATTTGTAATTAAACTGTCGTAAATTTTTACTAATTTCAAGTGCATTTCCTGTCATTTTATTGCTCACAATTAGGTCCTTAATTTAGTTTATTATTTTGTGTGATTAAGAGATGTGCATAAATTACTCAGATACAAAAAAATACAAATAGATAATTAAATGTATATTAAGATTAATGTTCATTGTTCAACATGGTATTCCATTCCAATATTTGTGATGTCAATCAAATATTGCGTAAGTGCCTACACAGATTTAATAATCTACATATATTTTATGACATTCTAGACTCCATCCATTAATTGCATGTCATTGTTTCTGCTTGTGACTTCATTGTAGAAAAATAAATTACTTGTTCTTGTTGTCGAACTCTGTAATGGTATATTTTTGAACCAGTGTTGAGTTTCATTTGAAAACTAAAGCGCAGATACGGAACCTAAAGGGAGCAAAGAAAATCCAAGGAGGTCTGCTAGCGATAATCCTGATGATGATTCTTGCGATATGCTCTGCAAAGGTATGCCGAAGTCACAAAGCCTGTCCTCGTAATCCAGTCACCTAAAGTTATAAAACTTAAAAAATGTCTACAGACTCAAAATACAGCGGGAACGAGCAAACCTGGAAAAAGCAAGCAGAAAGGCCTCGGAAGCAATGGCTAAAGCAACCAACGTGTGGAATCCTATTTGAAAATCAAACTAGTTGGAATAAGATAAGTTATTTTACTAAACAAAGCTGAATTTAATACTTTAAAAATGTTGCTGCGAATGTAATAGTCGTAAGATATAAAGGTCTCAATGTAATAAGGCAGCAATATTATGCACAACAAGGGTGTTCAGTGATCAGTGTGCACAACGTATCCCGAAAATAAATGTCGTATTAAAAGATGGTCAAACGAGAAGATAAGCTACACGATAGATGCGGACGAGACGGACATCCGCGACATTTTGCACACAAGCATACAGTAATTTGTTGGCAACATGAGTCATCTCTTCGGAATCCAAGATCGAAATCTGGTATTAATGTAACGAGGTAAGAACTGTAGATATTTTCGTACACGTCATTAAATCATGATGCAAAAAAGTAAAAATTAAATTAATCGTCATGAATATAAAATAGAATCGGAGAGTCCGATTGCTTATCGCATATCCTCAATCATTATAATTCCAGCACTTTCTTTATAAATCACGTTTCGTAATATTTTGCTAGCGCTACTGTTCTGACCCGTTAATGACATCATTCTTAATAAAGTTGCATTAAGTATGTTTGAATAATTTTCTTTGTGAATGTCCTCCTACAAAAATTAAATTCTAACGTGCAATGGTGCAACTATGAATTTTTAAACATTATTTACAACAAAAAATAACCAAATCAATCAGCTTATAAATGATAAAGGTAAAAAGTGTGGTTAATGGTGTGGCTTCAAAAGAGAGCATAATGCTGCCTGAGCACTGTTTACCCAGACTGCTACACTTCGAATATGTCAAAATGATTAAAAGAGAAAATGAAGTTAGGTGAAATGTCTATACCTTTGGATGTTAATTATACTAAATATTTTTGCGGCCAGGTTGATTGAATGAATGGAAAAAATATTGCTCCACAAAATAAAAGCTTCGTTTTTGCATTATCTCTATTTATTCATTTACATTTGTACTATTGGTTTTGTTAAGTGCATAAATGCAATGTTAGTTAATTACTTAAAATCAAGAGTATTTTTCAATCAGCTTAAAGTGTTTAAAGCAATTTTTTGAGTATTGCAGGCAGGTCATCCTCTATTTAACTGTAATATGTTTTTGTACTATGTATTTGTTTTGTTAACCATAACTAATTTTATACTTATCAGCTAAAGATTGATTACGAGTATTATGGACAGGTCACTTTCAATCGAACGTTTTTACAATTTGCTCAATAATCTTGCATAAACTTGATTGCCGGCTGGTTGATAAGTTCCAGAGCATCCTTTGCAATGACAAAGTCAAAGTGATTCCACTTATCATGATTGACACGATAATTGAGTTGGAGGTTTGGAATGAGCTCAGCCATTCGGAGAGTATCCTTCTTGGCTGCCAACCAATCATTTTCGCCCCACCAGAAAGCAATGGGTGCGGTTATCTTTGAAAAATCGTAACTTGGTGGTTTCAATTGCCCATACATGTTCAGGTTCTTGATCCACCCGTGATCATACTTCCTAAATTGTTTGGATGTGATTCCCTGAGAATAATGGAGTATGTTCATGGTCGAGGAACCGGCAGGCATGTGCCCCATCAAAGTTGGCACAAGCTCCTAAAGAAACAAACGGTAATGTTAACAATTTTGTTTGAACAATTTATGTGAGATATTTATGCATTTTGCATTCTTAAGCCGCTAACTTACTCTGTCGAGTTGATCAAAATTGTATCCAGCGATAAGGAAAATCACGTTGTTGCAGATATCCTGGATTGGACTCGTTTCCTTGCACATTGCTTGTCCCAGCCATTCCATGAACTTGGTTCGTGGTAAGAATTCATAAATTCCAAACATTTTTGCTGCCCACTACAATTCATAGAAAATCATTAATGAAGTATTTTTTACATTACATTTACATGAACAAATATTTGATACCAGATACTTAAATAATAATGCCAGCGGATACTTACCCCAATCAGATCGTCAATTGTGGAAAGCAGGGCAATGGGAGACTTCATGTGTTGCGTGAAAGTGACAGGAGCAAAGGCTTGCATAAGCTTGATTTTAGAGTTGTACTCTGGACGCTCCGACATGGCCACGAAAAATCCAGTTGTTCCCATTGAATGCCCAATGTAGTAAATCCCGTCAACGCCAGTCTGATTCAGAATGTAATCTATATTTGCGGGGATATCATAAATACCATGCTCGTTCCAACTGAAGGACCAGAACTTCTTCTTGTTCCAGAATGGATCAAATTCCTGATGTCTCCTGGAGTATCGGTTCCCGCGATAATTACCCATCCAAACGTCGTAACACTCATCAGCCAAATTGTATGCTGATGATCATCAATAAAAATGTTTCAGGGTTAAAAGATAAGTTATAACTTGTGTTGCAATGCACAATCTGGTTTGAGGAAAGTATCGAACTCTCACCTATGCCTTTAACTGGACCATTGAGAATCCAGTTGGAAGAATCTCCAAGAAGGCCATGCTGAAGCAATACAACTCGCTTATCTTTCGCAGGTCCGCATTTCGGACTGTGAGGGATTCTGTGTGCAGTAAGAATGTAGCCATCTTCGGTGACAATATTGTCGTGAATTTCTACAGGATAGCCGTACTTTTCAATGAGTTCAGGCTGTACCAAACAAATGAAGCCCGCAGCAATTAGATTCATTCATAAAAACAAAAATCTGAAATAGCATTAAACTTTTTCCATGTTTTGTAATCATAATCATAATAGACATACCACTGTTAAGTTGGCATCTGTGTGGTCAGCCAATAACCCATTGTCGACATAGTTCTGGTACTTCACTTTGCCAGCTTCACCAGAAGGAATTGACATGGAACTACTCTGCCCCAAAAGAGCCAGTAGTCCAAAGCTGAGGATGGCTAGTTTGTTCATCTTCATCAGAATTGTTGGAAGCAACAGGTCTTCTTGGTAAGACTTGCTCTCTTTTTTCCCAGTTGGTTGTTTCGAGTTTGGATTGAATATGATTCTGGTTTTGCATTGTACCGGTATTTATATGAATTGAAGGATTACCTTAGATAAACTGATACTACATTAATCATTGCGCAAGAATAAAAGGGTTCAAGTGGCTTGAATTCCTAACATTACATTTTATGTAATGTAAATATTCAGGTAAAATATTTTGGTTGCCACATAGTTGTTATTGACTTTTGGAATCACGATAAGTGCAGCAGTTATGCAGGCATTAGCTTGAGTATAAACAGTTGGGGAAAATTGTTGAGCATAGCCAGGTAAAAGAAGAGCATAAAAAGAAAGGTCGCATGACTTTTGTTGAAGCAGTCCTCCTGCCAAATAATAATTAATAATTTGACAACTCAAAGTTCACTTGGGATTGGAATGTTGTGTCAAATTCCTCCTCACTGCACCTGTCACTTGTCTTGTGCATGATATCTGCATGTGTTTACTGAACTTAACAAAATATTTTGCTGAACTTGGAATCCCAAAAAAATGCAGATTGTAAACATGTACGACGATAAAGGTCATAGTACAACTAAAGATGCAGTAAATAATTTGTAAAAGATGAGCCATAATTCTAAGTGTAATGTCTTGATTTGTCTTTTCATCCTAAGAATGGCAAGAAAGAATTTTTTAAGAAATAACTTCAGAGTCAATAAACTGCTCATTAGTATTTATTTTCACTATAAAAGAAAGATAGAACAATTTTCTGACGTATTAAAAAAAATTGTTTGATTCACACCGATGTACAGAATTAACACGCACGACTTGCTCCATAATTTCAGTAACAAAGTTATAATAATACTTTCGTATTTTTTGCAGGGACTTAAGAAATTAAGCTTCACCAATAATATATTGATACACATGCGTGGCCCCCTCCTTAAGTTTCAAGATAGGTTCCGCTCCCTTCGTGAGTTGATCGATTTCATACTGCCGGTAAATATAATTAAGAACAACCTGATTTATTTTGATTGCTTTGTCAAGCTAAACAACTAAATAATAATCATAAAAAGGAAAACTTACCCTAATTGATGCTTCAGTCGGTATGAATTTGGTTATCAAAAGCTTCTTGGTTTCTTCCTGCAGTTGCCTACCCCCCATTTCCTTTCTCGCTTTCATGACCCGAGCGATTGCTGCTTGAATCTGGAACTTCCTTCCTTCTTCGAGAGACGTCTGAACACCATTCTGCTCCTGTCTCGTCTCTCGTCTTAACGTCTGACAAAGATTGACCTTCAAAGTTCTATTTTCGTAAGCTTCATTCAAGAAGACTCGCGAGTCCATCGTAATGTCCTCCGGCTTGGTATTCGACAACAGGAGCCTGGCTTTCAAGAATAACTGAACAATCTGGATCACCACTTCGTCGCTAAGACAGGTGGCTTCAAGTAACTGGAGAACTGTGTAGGTAATAGCATCATTGAAGAGAAGAAGGATTGCGCAACTGTACGCGTACATTTTAAAGCTGTACGTGTACTTGTAGCAGTGGGACACAATATCCACCCTGGACTTGCTGTAAACCCAGTTGAATTTGTGGCCACCATGGAGCGTGCTGTAGTACAGTTGAAAGGCTTGCACACTTGGCACGAGCTGGAAACATAAAAAATCGGATCGAGATAAAGTATTTAGATTTTCAGAATTTGAAAAGCTTTAATTTCCTGTCTTTTTATTAAGCTTACCTCTCGCGGCAGTATGAACAACTCGTTTTCCTTATCCGCCGCTAATGGCCAGGAATGGGATGTGAGAACCATTGTGGAGAAACCGATTGTAATTGGCTCCACTATGAGATGAGTATTTCCGGCTACCCATTCGACAAAAGCATCATTTTCTTCTGAGCTCTTACTCGCGTCCTACAATGAATAAAATTCTTGACTCTCTAACTAAATTATGAGGAATGAAACAGTGCATACCTATATATTGAAGTCATTTCATCAAACTTACCTGGCACATCCGTTGCATGTGATTAGTGAACTCCAAGCCATACAAGACCTGAAGTTTGGAAAGCATTTCCAGCTCAGCGTCATTGCTAACTGAAAGCTTTGCCACTAGTCGGTTGCACAGGAATCGCCGATAATGTAAATTGAATGCATCCTTATCTTCCAGAAACTTGAAAACTACCATCTGAAAAAATGAAGGATTTCTTTTAGAATCAATTATTATTACCTATTTATGTACGCTGGTTTTGTATTTTCCTTTTGAAGTTTTCTCCAACCGCTCTATCCAGGTCGGCCGAAAGATCCAAGGTTGACCTGTTGCCCTTCTTCAGTAAATTGTCGCAGTACTTTGCCAGAGTTTCGGCGCTTCTCGATCTGGTGACAGTAGTAGTTTCATTGCTGCACATAAAATTATTAATTGATGAAATTCCTAAGTTAAATTATAAATTGTACAAACTTAAATGTGGGAAAAGGTGTTACGACAAACTTTGCCGCTTTTCTGTTAACGACATCCTCACAAGCTGCTCCCAGGGCGTCCAGGAAGCCAGTATCTTTCCTTAGGCTTGTATTAATGAAGTTAAGGAATTCCGTATAAACCTCAACAATTGTGTTGACAAAGGGCTCGGGTTTCTGAAAAGTTAAATGTGAAACCATCAGACTAAATGAGCATTCAATCAAAGAAGTTTATTGGAAGAGAAAAGATGAGGTAATCACTATCACTAACCTTGTCTGGTCTATCCTGGAGATCTTTGTTGCCCCGAATTGCCACTTGGGAGCGGAAATTTGCTCGCATATTGTTGAAGGCTTCATCTTCTTTCAGCAAGCTGACCATATCATACAAGAGGGCAATTTGTTGAGCAGCTATCAGGTTGCCGCAGCAGACATTAGTGAATAGCTGACTAAATTCAGTATCCAGTGCCTTCAGCTGCTCCCGTATCAGAATCTACATAAATGGTCGAATTAAATTCCGTCGAAATGAAACATTGTTTGATTTAATTGCCAACTTGAATTCAATGTTATTATTTCCAACTTTTATTAACCTTTTGTAAACTTTGCATAAGTCGATCAAGCGAAGACGGGTGAAGGTAAGAAATGACCCTACGCTTCTCCGCAGCAATAATTGCATTGACCTGTAAATCCATCATCAGTAAACTCTCGGTTAAAAAAGGAATTTTTTTTTAAAAAGTGACCTTCTGACAATCATCGTTTTAGTGATTTATGCACTCTAACTAACTTTATATGTATACTGGACGACATCATAGCCCGAATCGCTGAGGAAGTTATGCACATCCGCCTTATAAAATATCTCTGTCTCCTGGATAAAAGCGTCCTCAAACTTCGTTTTATAAATGTTCACCAATTTCACAGTTTGATCATCAGGAACAGGCTGTTCACCCAGAATATGGAGCGATTCTACCACGTTCTTTATAATCCTCGTATTAGTTGGAATACCCGAGCGGTCCCGCTGGATGATCTTGAGGATTTCACCAATAACCTAACGAGTTTTTAAGAAATCATATTACAATGCATTCGGTCCATTACAATCGGGAAATTAAAAAGTACACAGAAATAAACAAAGAAAACCAGACATGACATACCCTCTGATGGTGGCGACCGTGGAAGATCATCCTCCAGACTTCCATGATAAGCTTATAAGTGAAGTGCTCATTCGCTGCATTATCGCTCTGCCTCGGATGGTAGCATTGACTGCAACGAATCAAAATTTAAATTATTCACACAATCGTGTATTGATTATTGGAGAGTTTAATTATGAAACTATTGTCTAACCGATCCAAGCAACGACAAAGGCTATCAGTGACCTTTGCGCTTAATTGAAATCTGTCCCAAAATTGAGAGTAAAAGTTCACCAGGTCTTCCCCACTTTTCTGATCCGCTTCCTAAATTAGGAAAACATGAAATCACAAACTTGTTTAAAGATCAATTAAAAAATCTCTGAGTCTATTTTAGTCTGTGGCTCTTTTAAATGTTACCTCAGCACGCTGCGTCACAATCGCTCTCAAAAGTAAGGCAATGCGGTGGTACAAGTTGCCAGCTACGAAATCATTGAGGAAGGCCGTCTTCACTCGATACTCTTCAGAAACACTAGGGCCGTAAACTTTAGCTTTCACGTCTTCCCGGCTCCCAGGTCCCTGAAGGGGCTTCTTAGTCAACGCACAGTAACGTTCAATATTCCTGAAATTGTACAGAAAGAGAAAACATATTTACTCAATTACTCAAATCACTTTTCTATTTCTAATTGAGGAATTAAGTGGGAGACTTTTAGGAGCTGAAATATCCTGAATTATTTACGAGTAGAGCTGCATATATCTATTCGTTGTGATCTGTCGGTGCTCGAAAATTCCGCGAAGTGCACTGCCTAAATCGGTCCAAAGGAGCTCGTATTCTCTAGTAGGGCTCATTTTGTTCACTTCACTGTAATTAAATTGAAACTTATATTTTACGCTTGGTAATTCCAGTTTTCAATACAAGTTAATATAAAATCGCAAAGAGTAAAGATGACTATGTAGTTTTCTAACAATCACTTGTCGCAGTGTAGTAAGAATAGGATTCAAATTGTTAGAAGTGGCAACTAATAACTTAATTTTCCCGAGAGCGCGAACGTAGTTTTCTGATAAGGTTTTGGCATATTTTTATTTTACCACCAGTCACCCACCACAACAGTAACCATGCCTCTGTGACTAACGGTAAGCTTGATTTGCGGGGGAAATTGCAAAAATGCACTACTAACCATTGGATAATAAAGTCTAAAATGACCTCCATTTCGTTTACGTGATAGATATTAGCAAAACTTGGGCAATACTTATAATACGTTGACCTAGGTGGGAGTTCTGTTGAATAATAATATTCCCCAATCTCCTTGCTTGAACTAAACTCTAAACTAATTCCTTTTGTCTGTATTTGATCATCGAAATCGACACTGCTAGAAACATCAATTTTAAAAATCATTTCGAACAATAATAATTGATTATTTTTAAACTGGAATTGTCTCCATTTACCCCGTCAACAAACTATTGCGCAAACAATACTTACATGTTTTGTAAACACCATGGACCCTGG
>JAHZNF010000929.1:0-15170 GCA_027744215.1 Troglopedetes dispersus
CAGAGGAGAATTGTGCTTATGTTGAAGCTGAGCTGGACAAACATTTGGAAATCTTCTTATGAAATTGAGCAATATTGAGCACCACCACATAATTAGTAAGTTATGAGATCATTCATGCACACATCTTTCAAGATCATCCAAGTTCGAAGAAAGCTTGAAGAAAAGCGAAGGATTGTCAAGAACAAACCGGCCGAAAAAGTTTTGTGCGCCCGAACAGGAAATCCTGTTGGAAAAAATTGCACGCTACAATATAATATTATGCAGCTTATACATATTATATGAGTACTATCGAAACTAATGAGTACAAGATACTTCTAGTCACTTCAGTTTTTGTTCTTGACTCAATGTCTTTTGAATTATGTATATGCAAATGTTCGAGAACTAGAATCGCCATACCCACTCAAGATTCCAATTATTGTATGGCCCAGAATTAATTAAAGTCATCACACCAATTAAACCTGAATAGATTTTTCCACAATTTCAAGTATTCCAGGATGTAAACAAGCTATTTATGATTGCTATTCCACAGCAATCATAAATTTTCCACAGGGTAAAAATCTCCCTGGATGTCATCATCACAGCAGTTTAGAAGACAGCATCGTTTGTTGCTCTCATTAATGATGGGACAATTATTTAAAAAAGTAATTATTAAACACGAAAGGATCTGAACTGTGATTTATGGAGCACTGCCAATTAGGCTGCATGTGATCATTGTACCTTCCTAGTGAAAACTCTCCAGGAAATGGGGAAGTTTTTTAAAAATAAAAAAGAAGGAAAGAGACCCTTGAATTCATCTTCATAACTGCCAATTTTTATGCATATAAAATGTTCCGGATGTATATTATATGGAGAGTTGCACTCCTCCCTGATTGGAATCTCACGTCATAGATCATTTGTAGTAATTTATTATTTTTAAACGAATATTATTAGTCAGAGCCTAGAATAGTTTCTCTGATGAGAGTTTAATGAGCTTTTTAATCATACGTAATTAATGAAGCTGGAATAGGAGATAATTAATGATTCCTGGTGCTCCAAATCACCTACTTTTTATTCTTTCTCAATAATGATGAAGGTCAGATTTGGAACAATCTTCTAAATTCGAGTTCTGCTCAACTACCATACATATGTACTCCTTTCTGCAAACGACGTGCCTCCTGAAGCAAAAGGCAAACTAAAAACTGCTGCTGTTGCTAAATAAACCGAAATATAATGCCGAGAACAGTGGAGTGATTCTCACTTACGCTCACACACTCTGATAATAAAAATGACTTCCACCGAACAAAACACGATGCATTATTTCATAAGAACACTTCAGATATTCTTCAAACTGCGAACAATGAAACTTTATGCATCCCTCATCAAACAAAAATGTGCAGAGTGACTACTACTAGAAAGACGTGCTCGACAAAGCAGAGAAAAGCAGGTAGTTCAACGGACTTCAACTTCACCTCCAAAAATGGTACTGGAAAGATGCCTTTTGTCGATATGAAAATGCTCCTTTCTGGAACGGCCTTTCGTGCAGTCTCACATTACTTTCACTGCAAGTGAAAGCATTCTTTCGGACGGTTCCTCACTAATGAATTGCACCATCATAAATGTAATTGCTTGCTGAGGACCATTAATTAGTATGGATGGGATTCTCACGTGCATACTGTGTGCTTTTTATTCTTTGTAAAGCGTGTTTCTAAAAAAATATTATTATCGAGTCCAAAAAAGAGTTGCCATGTGATGAACTGAATGCATCAATTAATATAATATGAAATAATAATATCGTACTTATAAAATTCGCGCTAGTTGAGCCGAACAAAGAAATTTATCAAAGAGGTTCAAATTAGGACTGAATTCAAGGCTGTAGTAATAATACATCTATTGTTCCCTTGAATTTGGTCTAACTGCATAATAGTTAAGCATCTTCAAATCTAAAATTATATATTATGTATTACTCCTCTTGTCTAAGTTGTCCTTGTCACCAACGGAAAAAGCTTGTATGAGGTGGCACCAATAATCTGCATACATATGACTATAAATTCTAATGGGATACATAAGAGTAATCCACCGTGACCGTGAGAGAGTTAATCATCTGAAATAACTATGGATACGAGACTTCCTGCTCAAATTGAAAGAAGAAATGATTCGCCTTTGTTCAAATACTTCGTGAAACCGATTCATTCCAATATTAAGATACATTATGTCACAATTTCAAAGAAACCTGATAAATATAATATTCACTTTTCCGAGATCGACGAGAATGGAGAACCTGTGAGATATCACTGATGAAAGAGTAGCGGAGAAGTCGCATGCAACATGAGAAGCATAATTCCTCTCCAGTAATGAAGACGGCCTGTGAAAAAAAAGAATAATACAGAAAACACAATATTGTACAACCGCCTCACGATGTTTTTCTTCCTTTGAAAGAAATCAGAACCATATTTTTTGTGCTCCTTACTTTACAAAGAAGAAGGAAAAAGTATGTCATCGGGGAAGTATGAAGGAGGAAAATGTTGTCAGTCATCTGGTGACTGAACACACGTCGCTCTGGACGACTTTTTTTCTTTGTATGACAGACAAGCTGGAAGGACGTTTCGCACAAAGACGCCGTCTTCTCCAACTTTGTTCCCCTTTGATCATCCTCATGTTTCCGCCTTTCTTTCCTCAGTTTCACTTGATCCTGGAGAGCTCGCTTCTCCGTTCTTTTCAACTTTCATGCCTCCGCTTTTTTAAGTGCCCCGATGCAGAATCCTGTGTCCTCTTTTTTTATCTTTATTTTACTAATAAATAGGTCGGAAGTTGCAAACTTGAGACGAGGAGGGAAAAAAATATATAAAAGATTTTTTTTCACAATCATGGTCACATAATGGTATCGAATTTATTTTCTTATTGTATGATCAACATCATTAACTTAATTTTTATGAGTGACTGTCTCACCATTTCTATTGCGTTTTCCTAGTGCTCCACAATTGAATCAAAACAAATGACCATAGATTGCATGTGCACTGCAACGTGAGTCTGAGTATCGAGATGGTCACGCACATCATGAAAATGTTCGCCTGCAAAACATTTCAAAAGAACCATCAATATGAATTCCTCGTCGTAACCACCCAGAATAGCTACTATTTTCTGCTTCAAGATTTACAGGGAATGAAGCAAGGCTGAATTTAGTAAACCCAGCGTGAGGTGACGGTAACGTCCTTCCAATAACAATTTCTATAAAAATAAACATAAATGATAAACTGTTGACACAAATCGTAATGGGAAAACTTTTTTATCCATAATGGTTCTCCAACCACCTACGGGAAAGAATGTGAGGCAAAGTAAGTTTTCGTACCGAGTAGCGAGTGTGCGTTTCTTGCAAAAAAATTGGTTGCAGCGCTGATCTTGACTTATTATTATCAAATGACAAGCCTCGTAATAGTTCGAGCTTGTCTTCCTATCGATCCAGGGATTCAGATACAAAATGGGATCTTCTCGTAGGCCAGACTTAAATTTCTCATTCAAAAAAGGGAACAATGAGATCAAAACCAAGAAGGTCTTAATTGCGTCCGAATATTCTGCTTTGTGAAACGCGTAATAGTTTTTTTTACTTGCGTGCTTACTTTTTTGGTGAAGCGGATTTGTAGGGTCCGTTAGCATTAGCATCACCAACTTGGTCCGGTGGGGATGTGGTCTCTGGCGTGGTCTGGCTTCCTTGGTCAGAGCCAGCGGATCCCTCGGTGATTGCGATCACCACCTAAAAGCAATATTAATAGGAATGTTATCCAACATTTTGAAAATTATATGTACAATTACAAGTGGACCTTACCGTAACAATTAAAAACAATTTCAAAAAGATTGCCATCTCTTGTGAATCTAAGCTTTGGTCTAAGCTGCTTCTAATGGTAGTCAGTGTTGGTTTCTCAGGTTTTACTCCACTGAACAATAATTCTTCTGCAGTCAAAACATGAATGCTCAAACTATCAGCAAACTATGTACTGAAAAAAATAAAGAAGAAACACAAGTTACGTGTATGACTTTGGTAATCTACTAATTATAGATACATCCGGAGATCCGCATGCCGTTATAATGACGCCAATCAATTACAGTAAAAAGTAAAATTGGCACTTACAAACAAGCGAGTAATTAAAATGGTCACCCGGAGACGTCAATTTTTGTAATGGAATTGAATTATTAAGAAAAAATTTCCGCATTTTGATTTGATTTGATTTATTGTCATTGCAATCAACCAACACAAAGTAAAAATAATACACCCGTTTAAAAATAAATATTTAATGTTATATTAATTCGACTTACGTGCAACAATATGATTTTCAGACGTACTTTAGGAAATCATTGATGTCTTGTATTCTCTTTACTAGCAAAAAATTTCCAAATCGCGACATAAGATGATGGCTGGCAGCACATTTAAGAGAGAACAAATACACTGAACAATTAATTTCAGTCTAGACAAAACCAGAATTTTTTCTCATGCGTCAGTAGAATGTCTCCGCACTAAAAACTATGACACGAAATATTTCATGCGACAAAATATTAATCACGCTGACTTCCTGTAATTCCATGATGCAAACAAAAAGTATTACATACTTCTTTTTTTAAATTTAGAATGTTGTCTTTTTTTAATTGGAAGCTTGCACATACATGAATGATAAAATCATAATACCAAAAAGCCTCGGAAATTAAATGAGTGAGCAAAAAAAAAGATGTGCATTTTGCAGTCATGATTTGCTCAATGGGACTAATTAATCATTGACTTCCTGTAATTCCATGATGCAAACAAAAAGTATTACATACTTCTTTTTTTAAATTTAGAATGTTGTCTTTTTTTAATTGGAAGCTTGCACATACATGAATGATGATGAACCATCTCGCCGCCTATTTGCCGACATCCAATTGACATGAATGACTTTCCAAACTTGGTGTTTCCAAAGATTATGTACCGAGAGGAAATAAGGTTTACCAGTGAGAAACATTCTCACATCAATTTTGCAAGTTTGACATGGCGACATGATTAATCATTCGTCGTCTGTGGAAGTATCAGAAGATAAAAAATTATATCGTTCGTAGTATAAGACTTATGATCCATGCATGTTAAGGCTTCATAGCTGAAACTTGACACTTCCTAAACATTCCTAGTATTCCAGTGTTCCAACTCCTCTTTACCTCTATGCACTGATGAATATGCAGAACGAGAAAGATGACTTCATATGATTTTATAATGCTTCGCTAAAAAAAGGGTTTCGCGCATTGATCGTGCCCTTGACACCATCGCTCCCACCTAAATTCCTCTATTTGCTCCGGAATTGAATGGAGTGTGAATCAGTTTGCAAAAACAAAAGCCTTCCCACGCTCTGACACCAACACTCTTCCATGTTAACAGCGTGGTCCTGTTGAGATGTACCTAGTTTCGAATAAAAGGTAATTCTTAGCCCAAGATTCCAAGCTGGTTTAATAATGGAACATGATGAAAACGACAAGATCAAGTTCTCATTGTTGGACATGTCTCGCGGTGTTGTATAAACTCAGTAGTGTGAAGGTGGTAGCTCTCGGTCCAATTCCAACAACAACATCAACAACAACTCCTTGAAAATCCAATTTCCCTCCCGACTGGAGACCCATGAGACAATTACGCAAGAATTATGAGACAATCTATTTTCAGGAGGAAACTGAGTAAAGGTGTTGGGATAAGTGTTCCTGGAGAGTTTATTGGTGTGCAGAATATTATAACTCCCACTCCTTTATAATCACTTACACTATAGTATCCTAATTTCTGGCTCACTGCTCCATTTAGATAGAGATAAGTTGACGGGATCGTCGAGAACAGTTAGTGATTTGTTGAGGGAAGCTCTTTATCCTTCATTAGGTGCATCTTCCTCCATAATTTTGTTTCCTGACAAGCTTCCATTGGTTGAACCAGTCAACAGAAAAGAGAATGAGGTGATGATGCGTTTCATATTTAAATGGGAATGCAATAATGGGAAAAGCATATATTGTCATTCAACCTACAACACTTTACAACCTCCTTTTTAAAAGACGCATTTGCGAAAATGCACGAGCTTGCTGTATGTAACCCTGGACGTCAATGATTAATTAGTCCCATTGAGCAAATNCTGTATGTAACCCTGGACGTCAATGATTAATTAGTCCCATTGAGCAAATCATGACTGCAAAATGCACATCTTTTTTTTTGCTCACTCATTTAATTTCCGAGGCTTTTTGGTATTATGATTTTATGATCCATTGGGTGAGTGCTTTTTTTAGTGGAATACAGATTTTCCATGAAGTGGAGATATGATATTTTTTTTCGTGCGAAATCGGATCCTCGCAGCAACGAAAAAAATAAATCGAAGCGGAAGTTAAAAGGATATATATCATCCTTACTCCAACGCCGTAGGAATCCTTCATTAGATAGCCTTTGATTACATTACATGGAGAGTTCTGTGTATTTCTAAATGTTTCTCGAGTGATATGCCTACGAGGAACTCCAGCATTTGAACGGAATGGCGGGTACATCACAGGAAATTGGAAAAGTTGGGATGTGCTGGGTGCAATCCTTGATCAGATGATGATCATATAATACCATCTCATACATCATTCCATCCCATTACTCTTCCCAGTTTCGATGAAGTGGAGAGGGTGTCTAATTAAATGATGCTCTCCGGAAATGAACTCTCACTATTTTATCAATCCTTTCATCTCCTTCTGCCTTTTCCGCTACAGCAAGTGGAAGCGAGATTTCTTCCCATTTTTTTGCATAAATTTACTGGAACAACCGCGTGAATAGAAGAATTTTGATACACTTTTTGGTAATCCATTTAAAGGAACACCATTTCCAAGAAAAAAAATCACTTCTCGTACTTCTCGAACCAATCAAAGTTTCTGGGCGAAGAATAACTTATAAATCCCTCCTTTTACTTGTGAATAATGCATACCATTGCATGAAATATGGAATAGGAAGACAGATTATCATCTTTAAGCGGCGTCCATTTTTTTGCAAATTGCGGGAAGGGAGATGTGTAAATTAAGGATTGCTCAATTCCATTGCTGTTCTCACTTTCAGGAAATGTAAAAAGTAGTATCATAGGATTACGCTAGATAGAATTCATAACGATTCTTTTTGGCTTCATCAATCTCAAGTGTATGTATTCCAACAAAATTAATTTAAACGCTTCCCAGGGGCAAATGGGATTATCGAGAAATGAAGCTCTGTTTTATGCTTACCTTTTATTCTATTGTTCAAGCGTCATCCGTTTCGCAATTTGCTCAGGTAATCTGATTCTATGTATTGGAAGTGAGTTGAGTGGGTAGGTTGGTTTGTGTGCCAGTGTCATGTGATTTATGAAGCGTTATTTTTGAATGTATGAAAATTTATTTTATGACATTTTATGTTCGCACATTTGGGTTACGAGGAAGCATGATAATCGTAAGTCGCAGAATTGATTTGCAAGTCGAAGTAACTATTTTTGCCTTTGGCAAAAATACGTGCTTCAGCAATAAGCTGCTTTTCTGCCAAAGACAAGTTGCCCGCTTGCCTCAACAACCAGCATACCTACTGTGGACTTTTGGGTAAAACTTCCAGAAAATAAAACGGTCCATTGTATGCTATGACGTCGTTTTTGCAGCAATTCAATTTTCTAATGGAAATAGTATTATTTGTTTTCTTGGAATATAATTTATTCCTGTCGCCGGTTGCGACAGGTAGGAGCAATCACATAATCAATATCCCGGCATTACAATATTTTGACAATAAAATATATTTTCACCAGCAAAAAATGGTTTACTGATCCGCCATTTTGATGTATTGCAACCGTTCCGTAGTCTAAAACACAATAACATTTCGCAGCATGTGGGAAACAACACCATCTTGTGAAACAAAGTTAGCTGTGTGAGCACAAAAGTTACTTTTAAAAAAAAACTTTTCATATTACACACTCACAATGTGACTGTGGGAGAAGCAATTATGGAAGTGACAACATTTTAACAATTTAATATTTAAGACTTTTTCTTACCAGCTCGTCACATTGTAAAATCTTTTCAAAAAATGCATAATGAAGCCGGATAGGATAAGCTGAAACGAAGCAGGAAAAACTCACGTCACAAAGTGGTACATTATAACACATCAATATAATCTCTCAATTCATAATTAAGTTTTTACAAAAAATTGTAGATTACAACTACAATTTGTGTGTGGCTCGATAGCGAAAAAGGAAGAAGGTCATAGTTTATTGTTTAAAATTTATAATTAAGCAACGCACTGGACAGGAGAATTAGTGGGGAAATGGGACTTGTAAAATTTTAAATTACAATGTAACTCACTCATTTGGGAAATGTATTGTGCGTCAGCGACTCGTTTTGGGTCTGCACTGAGTCGAGAAAAATGAAATATGAAGGTCACGTACGGACTTAGGTGTGCAATGCGTTGTCTGACAGAGAGATCAAAAACTTTATTAATTAATAATCCGAAGGAGCACTTTTAGTCGAATGAAGGTCGACTACGCTCCAGAAATTAAGAATTCACTTTCTTCTCCGGTGCGATTTTGGTGAAGACAGCGAGCGAACGCTGAGGATAAACAGAGCTCCCCAACTTTACGGACTTCTTGTGCGTCTCCTTCCAAATCTTTCTGGGATCATCTTGTCACTACAGTCTTCACACTTTTCATTTCATTTTCCCTGCAACATGCTATGCCGAGCCGTTTTCATCGGAACTCCTACGCTTTAACTTTTAAACTATGACATGGGCTTTTATCCAAGAAGTTACTTTTCGAGAAGGTAAAGTGTCGGAATGTTGCCGCAATACAGAACAAAACTTCATAACAAAATGATTCTCATAGGATTGTTATTTAAAAAAGTATGAAATAGTAGAACTAGTGTGGCATCGGAAAGCCAACAAGTAAGCTGCTTTATTCTCCTAAGAAACTTTTCCACTTCTTTCTCAATCTTCTTGAATCAAATATGTATTTGATATTGGATGTCATGCGTGTAATGATCTCTTATCAAGAAGGCCACAAGCTGGTTACATTTTTATCTCAAATTTTGCATATGGACTTGTATGAGAGAGCACAATTCTACAAGTCGAACTGTGCAACTCTTCTCAACTAAAATGAATAAAAGAAACAAATCCGAGTTAACATTTTCAAAAGTCTCGACCAGTTTTAAACGAAAATAGTTCAAAATTTACAACAAATGTTTACATTCAGAAATGAGTCATGTCCAATGAAAATCATTCGATTCCGAACGTATTTCATCATCATAGGTATGAAGCATATCCGTCTATGTCAGAGGCAAGCAAACTCGCATGAACTTATATGTATTATTTTTAATTCCTTGTGACGCGAACCAAAATATGTTAGCAAATGTTTCAATGGGTTTTCGTCCATGGAAATAATTATCTGTTTATTGCTCGATCCTTTGTCTCAAAAGGTACAAAACAATAAAAAACATGAAATAATAAGGTGCTGGGCAACAAAATACATGACTTAATACCATGCTTGGAAAACTTCAATCTTTCGATTTTTTTTATTCATTTAACCTTGGAATCCATGGCGTGAACTCTTACTTTTGATTCAGGAGTCACAGCAGTTTTATTTTTCAACGAGACCGTGATTCGTTAGGCTTTCAGAATGAGGACGTGCGTACATAAATATTTTTAGTACGTTCAAGAGACTTCAGTTGAGCAATTCGTAGATGACTTCAAAATTAAATTAGCAACCTTGTGCAACTGTGTGCTCAAGTCATGTAAAGATTTCTTACGTGCGTGAGATTTTGACGGGAGACTAGTACCAAGATATACAATCTGATTAAAAATGCATGGATGTATGCATACATATATAATTATGGAAACTGTCGTAATTATCCCATCCTCCATCCATTTGTTTTGAAGAGAAGCAACGATAACGAGGATTCTACCGCGTTTACCGATTCTGATTAATTGAGCGGCCCAATGAATAATCTATCTGAAATAGTTTCCAATAATTCTGGCGGATGTGAAGGCAGAACTAGTTTGGGAAGACGCATGATCATATATATGAGCTTAGGAGGAGTGTATGGTGGCATCCGGTCCCCCAATTTTCTGCTCTCCCCGAGCCGACATCCTGGTGCCCTCAGCTCAAATAGTTATGTCTAAAACCGAATTTATTATTAGGTACATGATTGTGTATGACTGCAATGTATGATTAAAATGGAGGTATTTACGTATATAATTTGGAACGCGTTCCAGCAGAAAATGCGACCACCTTTTTGCTCCGCTCCATGGGGGATTACGCGACGATGTTTCCTAGTTATTGGTAAATATGGAGTGATGTCATTTGAATGTTTGTGATTTTATTCCGAATAATGAAATCCTACTTGTTTCTTTTGAAGTTTACCTTTTGGTGTCCACCTGTTTTTATTTTAAAAAAACAATTACAAGTCCATTACAACTATTATGCATTATGCAAGAAACAAAACATATGTGCTAACAAATTCCATTTACTTTTCCATAAATAGTTGTTTTGTCTCTGTTTCTGCGACGCTATTTGTTGCTTTTTATAAGATTCTTGCCGCCATTATTATCTATGTTTTGTCTTGAATCTTTTCAACTACATCAACTTTCCTAAATACTGATGCAACCTATAAAGCTTCCAGTCTCAGTTTAACAACGCTTTCCTCCAAATGTTTTTGCCTTGTTGAGAAATTGATGAGAAAATACTCCTTCTAGTTAGCTAATTGCCTGGCATAATTTTTTAAAAGGAAACTCTCTTTTCCAAGAACTGTTTCGTTCATAACTAATGTAGTGATGGTGCGTGTGAGTGAGACTGAAAGGCTTGCTCATCTCTTTATTGAAAAAAAAAACCGCGATCCACTTTGCGGAACTTTTCTTTGTTCTTCCTCATCAAATACGAAGTTTGGTTGCGACTTAACTTTGGACAAAAGAACCTATCATGAATTAATAAGTATTGAAATATCCTGGTTGGTACACTTTCTTGTCCGCAAATTTTCACTTTTCCTATTCTTCCAAGTGACACATATAAATTTCCGAGGTGTGTGCTCTCACTAACTATCTCACAAAGTTTCATGTTGAGGCTTTTTATTTTCACGGAGAGTGGGAACACCATGAAAATGAGAGGATGCATGAGAGAGAGGAGCGAGAGCCTCTTTATTCAGCGGTAATTGTATTTGAGTTGTTAGTCGATCCAATTACGGGCAGCTCCGTTTGATCAAGAACAAAAAAGGATGCTTCATGTACAAAACAGAAAGAAGATACCTGCTCTGATTTATACAGAAGTCTCTAATGAAATTTAGTTCCCATTAAATTCACTGCTGGGGATTGGGTTAAAGTCCTTGTTTTTATGCGAAATTCTGAGTGGGTTTCTACTTAATAAAACGAGCCAGAGGGGCCGCTTTGATTGCTAGGGGAAAAAGGAGGAGTCCGGCTGGGTCAAAATCTTACCTTCCGCTCCTATATGAATAATATTCCGAGAGATGAATACTTACAATAATTTTTAATACAGGAACAGTGACGAGGAGCAGTTGTCGGCTCCTCTGTCATGCACATGCCCCGTTGTTGTGAAGCATAAAGTAATAAATAATAATATCTTGGAAGAGGAATTACCTTTAAAAAAATGAGGTAGTTTTTACAGCAAGAAAATCATGAGGGATATTCCTGGAACGTTTTTAAGCAGTTTTCAAAATTTGGTTTAATTTCATCTAAGTGGTATTTCGCGTATTGAGCTCCAGCTCGGAAGAGTCACAACGAGAATGGAAATTTAATCTGGATTCTCAACAAGGTTTATGAGTTATAATTATGTCTAGCTTTCCTTTTAGCGTTTCATCACACGAGTGCTTCCAGCTAAATTACGAAACAGCTTTTTTGTTAGCTTAATTTACGCATGCTTTGACGTAATTTCAAGTGCACCAATGAAAAGCAAAGAGGAAAAAAAGTAATAATTAGATGTAAACCTGAGCCTGTTTGTAGGATTATTTGAAGATTATAATTTTTTTCTCATATATCATCACATACTTTACGCAGGTTACTTGTGTAATTTCCAAACACAACACGCAAGAAATGTTTGCTTTAAGATGTAAAATAATTGTATCAAATTGTTGAGAATGGTTCACTGTCCCGAACAACGACATTTTAGAAGTTACAAGCGGCTGGAATAAGTTATTTTTATAAATTAAGCTGAACATATTTTGTTGTTTCAAATGATAAGTATCGCCTACCAACTTGGCAAACACTCAGAGATGGAGTTTTGTAGAAATTGCAGGTAGTTCAACACTTCCTTATCGATGTTCCTTAATACATACCTACTGTACACAATATCGCACAATGGCATTATAATTTAACAAACCATAATTAGAGGAAAATGAAAAAATAATTCTTTCTGGTATCATTGTGTGCAAAACTTTTTTACTGCAGTTTTTTTATCCTGATCAAAAGTGTGTAGAAGTGAAAAAAAGTGATACGCACACGAATTCTACTTTCTAAAAAAGATTGGAGAGAAAGCAGTGGAGTTGTGAGTGAGCCAACTCTTTTCTGCACGGAATTGCAGACAGGTTTCAAGAGCTGGAACATAAACACTGCTGATGCGTCTCTTTTCATCTTCAGTCTCTCTGGGGGAGCCAAGCCGAGCAGATCTGTGCTGTTTGGGTAGAAGACAAGACACAAACACTTATATATCAAGCCAAAACTTTGGTAGAAGGAATACAACCACGTCTTCGCACGAGCTTCTGCATCATTTGGTTGTATTAACATGGAAGGGAAAATTGTTCCTTGTTATTTTTTGCTCGAGGATAGTACTTAATTAATGAGGATAGAAAGAAAAAAGCGGGCAGTAAAAATAGGAACAGCTCACGGAAAAGTTAGTCTTTATTGACGATATAGCATTAATTTTATTAGGAATCAAACAGGCGCTCCTGGCAACTTGACACCAATTTACTTGTTAACTTTTCAGTTTTCGTGGTTCTTTTTGTGCAACCTACTCCAAATCGGCCCTAATTAATGAAGTCATTACCAGAGTAAAAAAAGAGAACATCACAGAAGCAAAAGACACTTGCAACTTAATTTTATTCTGGGGAGTCAGCGTAAAAATAATACTAAACCAGAGTTTTGGGGGTTGTTATTTCACTCGCTGGCTGGAAAAGTAGATAAGCATTTATTTAGAGCCTGCACATTGAGGTATCAAATTTTTGGGGCGAGTTGCGATCAAGGGCTTCCCCCATTCAAAAAAATAAGTGTGACTTTGACTATGTAAAAACATTATCGTGACTTTGTGGTGAAGGAGTAAACAATAAAAGAACGTTGTTGTTAAAATGTTATTCCTGCTGACGCACTGGCTCCCTTTATTCAATGTTTGACAACTTCACCTGGAAATTTATCCAATTAATCAAAGAACGTGAGTAAAAAAATATTTTTTTTTGTTATTCATGTGAATTTTGAATGCTGAAGCACTATATGAATTACTTTTTGCTTTTATTTCTTTTGTTGTACCTTTTGCTTTGCTAATTTAGCATCATATTTGGTCATTGGAACTGAAGCTCTACGTATTCCTGTCGCGTCAAAATTAACCTTTGTTCTAAAATGGATGAAGCAAAACGTATTCGTTCTTCTTTGCCTCGAGAAGCAGAAGTATTCTGCTGCTTTCTCGTTTGGAGGGAACAAGGAGTGAAGTATTATGATTGTCAAAATTGTATTTTAGGCTAGTCACTCCTGACAGGTTTGCCAAAGCAGGGAAAATCCCTTTTCTATGTTAGTTGGAACATGGAAACTGTGACAGCGCGCTTGTCTGAAGGCGAAAGAACAATATTATTGCCGAAACGTGTTCTCCCAATGGAACTGCTGAGGAGTGATAAAAACCGCATCAAAAACGGTGTTTTCCTCAAATAATTTACTTAGAATGGAAAATAAAACAAACAAAGGATATTTCCCTGCTCCATCAAGGACGCAAGTAGACAAGACATGGTTAGTGAATTTGATGCGTGTGGCATAAATTTCAAGGAATAAATATTCATGATCTAGACAGACAGTACATGGAGAACAGATGCGAAAGTACGATTTTGTTTGTGCGGAGTAACATCATACTTTATTTATCCTTTGTGGAGAATTAAAAGGGAAGGTTTGGTTATTCACTTAGCCGTAAATTGACATGAAATTGGCTACATGTAATGCTTCCTTCAACAAAAGAAATGCTTTTAGGAACGAGAGAAAAAAAAGCAAAAGGGAAGTTGTGGGCAAATGAAAGCTTTCATCTGTTACGGAAATCCCATAGATTGCTTTCATTACCGGTGTTCCCGTACCAATAAACCCAACAGGAGTGAGTGACTGACTCCAAGAAGCAAGGAACTTCATTCAATATATATTTTTTTAAAAAAATTTTTAGATGTAGTTGGAGATTTTCATTAAATGTGTGATACCTTCATCTTATGCACAACCAACATGGAGAAAGGTCTGCTCATGCAAAAATTAAAGCTTAAATATATTCTTAACCAGCATAAAAAATTATGTCAGTAATGTGTAAACATTTCATGCATGCTGGCTGAGGTTAACATACTAAAAACTTCGGAAGTAAAATTTCTTCCCATTCACAAACCGACGGACGCACACAAAACTCATGGAAACCAGAAAGTGCGTTATACAATGTAAAGTATTTCATCATAGTTTTAATTGTTTAAGTAAACTGTAAACGGAAGGAAACTCATGCTTCCAGGTTCGTTCATCATCAAAAACCGACAATAATATTTGTTCATCCAGATTTTGTATGGTAAAAGTGCATCATAATGTTGAATATTTTATGCTCAGCATAAAATTGAAGATTACCTAATGAAGGACATATTTTGGCCCACACTTGTTATTGTTTGCACTCCCTCTTGGGATGACTATAGCACCAAAGTACACAATAGGAGGCTTCCTACTGAAAAACAGAATATGTACGTGTAATCGTTAGATGCGCAAATATTTACAAACACTTGTGTAAGTATGTGCAGTACGGGAGCAGTAAGCATGTAAGCTAATCAAGCATGTCGCTACTACGGCGTACTTACCCGCATATTCGAAGGAATGCACTGTACATTAAAAAATATTCCTAAACTGTTCATGTCGGCCATAAATTCCATCGAGATTTACAATGCAAGTTCT
Organism: Troglopedetes dispersus; assembly: GCA_027744215.1. NCBI lineage: Eukaryota > Metazoa > Arthropoda > Collembola > Entomobryomorpha > Paronellidae > Troglopedetes > Troglopedetes dispersus. The sequence continues at coordinate 15,104 of JAHZNF010000929.1, forward strand.
TAGGCCACATTTCAATTACTTTTTTATATATATTTTGCGTTTCTTCGGTTTTGCATGTCCATTCCCC
>JAHZNF010000930.1:0-21658 GCA_027744215.1 Troglopedetes dispersus
TTTTTTTTCGCGTTGCTTTTTTATTTTTAGTTCACGGAACTTAAAATACAGTTCACACAAGAGTGCTTGTGTGTAGCCATGCTCTTTTTCTGGCTTTTTGCTTCCCCACATATCTATAGACTGTGCTCCATGTTTGTTCGCAAAATGAAAGCTGTTGCTGGAATAAACTGGAAAAGGATTGTTCCTTTGAATGCCATGAAAAAAAAAGTTTCCATGTGTAGCAGGCCTTTCCTGGATATGAGTTGCGTGCTCAACTTCGCCGGTATAAATAGGCCTTTTTATATATGGACCGTGCATCATCGTCAAACTGACGTAGATAGACATATAGTATAACACCACAGACATATGTGCACCCACGTCTGTACCCGGATCAATATAAGATATTCCCGGAAAAAATAACGTTCTCAAGCTGGAGTACCTATATATTTTATAGGGTACCCATCTTCTTGATAAAATAGACAAGAGTATTCCTATATATCATGCGTTGTTGTTTTTTTTTCTCGTTGAGTGAACACTTATCCACTTTAGGACTAAATTTGCTGCATTGTTAAGTCATAAAAATTATGAGATGACCCTGACCGAATCATTAGCATCTTGCCTCCTCTTAGCTTCATTTTAAAAATGTATTTCAGTCATGTTTTTGGGATGAAACACTTGGAAATACTTAATTTTTCATGGATATCAATCACAAGATGGAAATGTGTACAAAATGAGCATGTTTTCTCTCTCATTCTTTTCTTGATAACCATGAATATCGACCTAATTTTCCCTTTTCTTACGAGAAAAAAATTATAATATCCAGTTTCACGGACTCTAACAATCATTAATTGCTGACTCGAGTTTAGAGGCAGAATGTGCAACAAGCTGCAGCAGCACTACACAATCAACATGTTTTTTTGGTAACAAAACACCGAGAAAAAAAACAAGAATGGAACGCTGCAGGCACTTAGCCAGCACACGACACACACATACACACAACACATCTGTATCCTTCCTTTCAATCAAATTGTGTGAGTATAAAAAAGAGTGATATCTTTTGCTTTTCATACGCACAATTTTTTATAGTGTGCGTGTAATAGGCCAACTTCTTTGTAGAGGTAGGCTAATCTTTATAATTCCTTTCGATTCTACATGCGCTCAATCAAATGGACATTTGGTAATTTTTTTATGGACAAGAAAAAAAGTGGGGCAGTTTAGATACTCACTCACTCACTTTAATCCGAAATATTTAAATAACGACGAAAAAAGTTGGAGAGATATAAGGAAAAAACTGCTGACAAGGTTCTGTTTGTTTGCTGTTGTAAATGTCAGTAAAAAATGCGTATGTGTGTTAGTTTGCCGCTTGCATAAAAAAGTGATCAGATCAGATCAATCAGTTTTGCCTCCTTAAATCATCAGCACAAATTATGACCAGGTCAGAAAATGTTACATCTGGTTATTTTTAGTGGTGCGACTAGTAATAAAAATAAAAGTGTTTGGGACGAAACACTGATAACCTGTGTTCGCATAGTCATGTTCTTTTTTGTGTCTAATAATAATTTTTTATTCAGATTTGAAATATTTCTCCAATTTATTTTATTCGTAACGATTTGGTGAAAACAAAAGTTTTGAGAACAGGTTGTACACGACGATTTTTTATGGTTTAGCATTTTTTTCTTCCAGTGAGCACAAGTCATAACTATAACAGTAAAAAATATAGAAAGAAAGAGATAACCCTCGTGGCTACAAACAGCCACTTTTGTGCTTTCTTTGATTATCCAGCTTAGAGCGTACAAGAAAGAAAAGAAAGATGCCACCAAGTGATGAACATCAAACTGATCATAATTTTTATTTTTGTGGAGCTACCCTGGGTCATTTGAATATTTCTAAAATTAGGGAACAAAATGGACTTAACCTGATTCTTTTTTTTTTCTTCCGTCATTATTATTATCGCATGTTTAACTTAAATCCAAAACAAGGATTTGTAAGGATTATTGCTTCAGTAAAAATGATGACTTGGTTTTGATCGATTGCTAACAGTTTTATGTCTTTTCTGGCTGTAATGTTCATGTGGAGCAGAAATAAACAGGGCGATTTTGTACACAATAGCTCATTGTTTTTTTACCAGAGAGACCTGTTCTACCAACTTTCTTTTTCAATGAACTTGCACCAAATAAAAATTTATGGAAGTTTATGTTTCAACCTCCCATCGCTTTTTTTAAATGTTCACAACAAAAATAAAATAAAATGGTCATGAAATGGACAACGGCTTTGGACTTGAGGTTTGACAAAAAGGAACAATTATGTCAACATTTTTTCTTCAACTCCCTAAATATATTTACATCTCCAACAAATATAAAAGTAACGATAATAATCACAAAAAAGCAACTGAGATGTGAGTCCATCGTTTTCTTGGAATTATGGAGGAGGAATTCCTTGCCGCTCAGTATTTGTCCTTGGCTTCTATTTACAATAAAGTATGATCAGATTCCTGTACCCTCGCCAACGCCAAGTAATTGATGCATTAACCCTTTAACATGGACTAGGTTAAAACTAATGTCATTTTACAATTCTACAAGTTTTTTTTTTCGAAAAAAAATGAAACGCTTGAGGATTTTTTTCAACTTTTAAAACTGGGCCAATTGACCAAATTGAAACGAAATTATTATCAGCTTCGAATTTTATTGTGTTCAGTGCTTTGCTGACCGATATTTAAAATTGAGAAAATGTGTATTATTAAACCTTAATTTGAATATGAAATGCATCTCATGTTCAAAAATAAAAAAAACTGGATTTCTTCTCAATACATCTTTCTCCTTTTTATCCATCAACAAGCACAATAGTATAAAAAAATGAATATTCCAGTAGTTTATTATTACCCATTTTTATTAATACCATTATACAGGGCTTGGAGCAATCTGGCAGCAGCTAATCTGGAGGGCAATTAAACAAAAGATTTGAAAATTCTAACAATAAATATATATGATCTCTGCTCGGTGAAAATAGCCTTTGGTGAAGAGTATCGTAAAACTAAGATGGTATAATTAGTCACCAGAGATTTTTTTAAAAAATGAATACGCACTGGTCATTGATAAAGTTATTGCCTGGAAAATAGGTTAAGTGAACTGACCATCGAATATGAACCCATGATTATGTATGCAAATGCCCTTTGAACACACCAGACTTTTTTCTATTTACGATAAAGAAAGAGAAAGAAATTAGATACGCATAACTTCTGCTGACATTATGACGTTCCGAAGAAGAAAGAAATGCCACCGTTTGTATTTTTTATGCCCAGCAGAAAAAACGAGAAATGCCGCAAGTTTTTTTTTTCTTTCGCTCTGATAATGATTTTTCTTTATCGCTACTGATTGCTCCTTTTTTTCTCTGAAGATAAGGCAATGTGTGCTTATTTTTGGTTGTGCAGGGCAAGCAGTGGCTCACTTTTTAATAGCTTGTGCTACCGTGTTATGCACAAAAAATAATCATTCTTTTTATACCTCCGCACTCCTAAAAATATCCAGACCAGTTTCTATTTGTGTGTGTGAACATAGCCCGAAGAAATATTTTAATTTTTGGACCATGGTTTGTCCATTTTACACAAAAGTGGCCCATATAAATTTGTTGTGGTTTAATTTCATTTCTTTTTTTTCTGGTATTTCATAAACTGTTGCTGGATGCACCTCATTATAACTTTTAATTAGACGGGGGAGCCTCCAATCTCAGACTCCAATTATTCTTCTCCTTCTTTTTTTAATTCTTTCCTCAAATTTAAGTATTTGCTCTTATCACGAAAAGTGACCAGCTATATAATGTTACAAAATTTCTGCATAGATATGACCATTACTTATTACTTAACTTTATTACGTTAAAGCAGGCTTACGCACTCCTCACCAAACCAGTTTTTCTTTCTTTTTTCCTCATATCTGAAGCAAGCGTCACTTTATATTATTATGTGGTGTGTGACAGGTTTATTATTACACACAAGACCAAACAAACACTTTCTTCTCTCAAAAAAGTATGATGATGATGATCATCTTCTTCGTCGAAACATGCAATGTTACTTCCGACTTGACTACATCACACAATCCCTCCTTTCCTTTGTTCAACAATGGTGTGTGCATAGGTGCAGGCTACAATTATGTATGCATGTGGTCTTGTGTCGTGCATAATGAAAGAATTCATTCAAAAAAACTGGTAATTGCAATTAGCTGGGGAAAAACAAACACACACATTAAAACGTGACCATATATATTTCTATCTCTCTCTCTCTGTCACTCGAAAATATTTTTCACACTAAAGATAAGACGAACCAAAAAGGAATGAAGATATGCAAGGAAGCTTATCAAGCCTTACGTAACAATTGCAGTGTTACGCATTCGCAGAAAAAAAACCTGTCTCGTTGTGGCAAATAAAAATGTACATAAGAATTACAATCTTTGAAAATGTTTTTCATTGTTAATTTTTATTAAATGAGGTGTTGACAGCTACCCCAAATTTGCTCATGCAAGGCACTGCAAAATCATGGCAAATGAAGGTTTCCCACATGCTTTCCCAAAAGAATAGTTGAATGTCTTTTTTTCCAACGAGTTGCCCAACCTAACATCATCATTGTCATTCTCACGTTTTTTCAGAAGAACAAAAATATGCTTTCGAAAAGTACAGACTTTTTATTTGGCGGAACGTGAAACTGCAGTTTTCAGTTTTCAGTTTTCAGTTTATGCTCAACTGGCTGCATAAACGCTACTCTTGACAGGAGTTCTTCCAATTGTTGATTGACTTAAGGATGCTGCCGTGCGATAACTTTGACCTGGTAAATGTTATATAACTCTTGAGTGACAACGAGGAATTATCTATGTAAAGGACATAGAAAGGGAAAATGTGACTTGAGGGAAAAATTTCTAATAAAAAAAATGCCTGGCTTAACAAGAAAGGTTTCAAGTTTTTTTTTGGTTATTGTAACCTACACGTGCTCAATCCGGAATTTAGGTGACTCTATAAGCCAATTTATTTGAGACCGACTAATTGAACGCATTTATGAACCTACAAGGGCATACTAAATCTGTCTGTGGATGTCAGCTTGTTGATTGGGATATTATGTCACGTGGCGCTATGCTCTGCCTACAATTTAACCTGTTCATGAAAGCCACGAAAAGGGAGCAATATTGAAAGCATGAGGAAAACAATTTGCATTCGTTTTTTCTCTGAGTCGATGACTTTGTATGAAAAATGACAGATAGGAGATATACACTTGAGAAAATTTGAGCACACAACCACATACGCTACATAGTTCATCCAAAATTCAAAGAAACATGCAAAAGCTCTCATGCATTGTGACACATAATGCTTATCACCTTCCATTTTCGTAGGAAGCATGCAGAAAAATATTGTTGACACAATATAAAGTACATGCGTTTTTTTAAATAAACAATTTCATATTCCCCTTTTCATGCGAACACAGACAGTGTAAACGACAAACATATTTGACAAAACGACAAATTCACATTTTTATGATAAGACTCGAACACCATCAAAAATTTGCAAAGGTAGAGCATAAATTGCTCCATTATTTAAAAAAAAAAGTTACTCCTTTTGTAGTACTGCATTTTTCTTTGTTTTTGCTCTCTTTCCGTTTCATTTTTCTTTAAAAAAAGGAACGGTTGCCATAAATTGTTTGTTTACTGATGATGGGAGGGCTTTGTCCTATGAAAACGTAATAATCATAATGCATAATGCATTACTCTAATGCGCCATGTCGTATAAATTGCATTATTGCAGAGGACTTTTGATCCCATCACGCACTTTCACTTCCTGCTTCACAGCAGCAAAAAAAAATTCGAAGTGCAGTAATGCTCTTTTGTCGCAAGCATTTGGATAATGAGCGTTACGAGCTTGCGCAGCATTGTTGAGAATAATGTTGTGGGGCCCACCCACGAACAGAATATTTGAAATATAATTGAATTTCTCATAAACAATTGTATTATATTATATTGTCTTGAAAATGCATTTGTCTTCTCTCTCGAAAAAAATATTTTTTTTATTTCTTTGCAAATTTTAGATTATATGACTTTGCAACAATAAGGCAGGTAAATTTTCGTGCAAGTATTATTTTTTTGTGGACAACACAGTGTATAAAAACATTATTGTTTTTTACACAACAAACATGCAAATTATTTTCTTTTTTAGCTGCGACAAAAATTATTATTATGCAATAGAGAAGCTCATCAAAAGGATTTTTGTGGACATACCGGTCTTTAGATTTTGGTGAGCCCTCATTTTGGATTTGGGCTTCTGGTGACAAGGACGAAGCCGAGTCAGAAGTTCCGATGGATTCTCCATCTGACGAACATCTGGAGTCGACCTTGCGTCGCTTTAACTTGAGGTCCTGGAACAGGCTCATTCCATTGTGCAGTACTCCTGTAACACAAACAAATAAAATCATCTCATATGAGCATTTCATGTTATCATTAGATTTATCATGATCATCATTTTTCCTCTACTTCAAGCTACAATGCTACGACGTCATGTGGAGAGGGTGAGCAGGTAACAAGTATCTCATTTAATATATGAGCGCACACAAATGCAAATACGCGATAATTACGCGACTGTTCTACTGAAACATATCCAGCGTGAAAGTGTTAATGACCATCATAAAAAATTGCAACCATTGACCTGATAATGACAATACCATAGAACTTATGTATCCACTCACTAATATGTTTGTATATACTTTGTTTGGAGTGCTGAACAGATAGGTAGGTATACCTGCACCACTTAAGTTTTTTTTTTCATTTTTGCTGTGAACTTCTCTCAAGTCAAGTAGAACCATGTGGGTTCATGTACTTTATCGCGTACTCAAACCAGGCTTGTGTGGAACGTCCCATTTGGTGTCAATCAAGCCACTACAGTATTTATCAACATGTGGACATTGCTCTATAAAATCCTGCCTCGACAAAATTCGTTAATTTTTTTGCAGTTTGTTCCGTGCAAATACTCTACCATAATATCCAAAAAAAATTGTGTGTTTGGAAGCGAGTAAAAAAGTGTAACGTGAAATTGACAATGTCTCATTTATAATACTCCATCATCGGCCAAGCCTCCTCCACACGCAAAGTATCACAAATGAACTTTTCTGTGTGTGTTCCATTCAGCCCCAATAATGCTTTCCTATTCGCAATATATTTTCACTTGGAGTTCAAAAATGAATGGATAAAAAAAGCCATGTGCTTTTGTGTGAACAAAAAGGGAACCGTTCTGGTATTAGCATTCTTACAACAAATACACCACAGTACATTTTTGTACATGTGAACATTTTATTGCGTTATAGTTATTTATAATATCAAAGAGAAGTTAAATTGATACACATTCATAGAAGGATAATAAAAAAGCTGAATAAGGTTGGAGCAGAAATAATAATAAAAAGAGCAATGGCACCATCAACATCAGCATTGACACGGCACTTAAAAAAATATCGGCAGCAGAGTGCCAGTAACTAGCACAAGCCGCTCCGGGCATTGTACCATTTGTTGTGAAACGCTCCATGGATATCCATATACATACATACATATTACTCAGAAAGCGAATGGAGCACAAAAGTATGACAACTAGTCCACCACCACCACCACCAAATGTAACATGTCCGGAGATTATATACATATATGGTTTCCCTAAGTTGAAACACTTTTGCATGATACTTCACTATGCTGATGATGATATGGTCATATAACGATTGTGATATGCACGGTTGGAGTAATAGTGGCTGTGGGAGTAGTAAATAGTAAAAGCTGGTAACAACAAGACCTCAGCAGAGCTCACTCAACTCAGGATATAAGAACTGCTATAAAAGCAGCATGTGATATGCATGCATGCACACAAAAAGTCCTTTACACCGCTGGCCTACTTTTTCCTTCTCCTGGAACCGTTACGTGTCTGTGAAAGCTTCGCTTGTTGTGTATGAAAATGAGTTGCGTGCATATCAACCCTTTTTTTTCTTACGAATACCTATTTCTGTTACCACAGAAGAGCTTAATTTAGCCCTATATATACATGCTTTATGGTGAGTTTATTATTATTATTTTGGAGTGAGAGGATGATACATTTATGATGATAATGTGATGATGAATATTACATTTTTTTAGTGGATGTTGCATTTTTTCTATTTTGTCGATGATTAATTTGATTGTGGACATATCGCATGTCATACTTTTGGTGCGTATACTTCCTTGCACTTATCTAATAGAAATGAAGTGAGGATGAGATGTTTTTTTTTTCATGAAACAAAAAATATTAAACTTGTTAGCAGATTTATGGTTATCGACTGGAGTCAACTGCTCCTCATGAATAACATTGAACTTTAGATCAGAATTACCTTGCCTTTTTTTCTTATTCATTTCAAATCTACATAAATATCAATAAAGATAATCAAAAAAAAATTATGAAAAAAATATTGAATTTGCATATATGTCTTGTTGGTTGTTTGCTGACTCGAGTGAAACATATTGAGTTCTTCCTGCTCACATATTTTCTGGGTGGAAAGGTTGCCAACGGAAATCAAAGATGAAATGAATCATGGTGTTTTCATAATTCTTTCGTGTGCAGATATGAAGAATTTCTTTTGCACAAGTGCAGCACAAACGCGAGTCAATACGATCATCTTTTTGCAGTAACATTTTCTCTGCATGAAAAAAAATTGGCCAATATGATTTCACATTAGGAACGCATGTCAAAGAAAATGAACAAGGTCGTACTCTTGAAGACCAAAAATTCACCAGCGATTTTTCTGCGTTCCATTCCATTGCCATTGAAAATCCTTTTTACAAAATGAATGACAATAATATCTCTCCGCATTGTGAGACTGAGCGAATGTGTCAATAAAGGAGGATAAACCACAAGAAGTGAATGCCGTTAACAACATTCACTGTCAAGACAAGAAACCGCTCAACCTGCGTATCAAGATTGTATGAGAGTGAGTGAACGTAAGTAATGTAACATTAAAAACCCACCAGTTCCGGTTGATCAAGTTATTATGACAAGTCAAATCCTTGCTAATAATAATAATGAATTTACATGAAAAGCTCTCCTCGACTCAAGCTCAAGTTTATGCATGTCTCTTTTTAATATGCTTTCAAGAAAGGACATTCCTTGGTTTTATAAATGGAAGATTGTCACCACCAAAGAAAATATAGAAGAACATGACAAGTGTCAAATCCTTTTGTAGTAGTGAATATGTTTTTATAAAGTTTCTTTTTGTAATACTCACCTCCACCTCCATTTTCGATTGCACTCGCCTCAAGCAGAATTGGCAGCTTTTTGTTATTGCATGGAAGTGAAAGGGTGAGAGTTGCGCCTTTCTCCATTTTGTATTAACTAGTATTTAAAAATATAGGTTTTCGGTAGAAATTGACTTAAAGTAGATTTTGAAAGAGGAGATCACTCCTGCTTCCTCCCTTTCGTGAAAAAAATACTGCTCAACAACTTCTCCTTAAACGATAATAAAAATGCATTTGAAGAAATTATTTCTTCATAGTTCTGCTGATTCGGGTTCTGTTTTCTTCTACATCACTATTTTTTCTTGTTGTACTTGGCTCAAGTGTTCCGAAAAGAAAAAAATCGAAAGATGAGGGAAGGTCGATAACAATAAACGAGTAAAACAGAAAAAAATTATATTGACGATTTTTTGGGAGATTTTGTTTGAGGATGGTAAAGTAATTCAATGAATTGGTGGATGTTCTTTAAGGCTTCTTCCTTGACATTTGTACATCATAGATGAAACAGAATACATCAGCAACAGCAGGATACTCTGGCGGGACGATGATAATCATGATCTGATGAGGATTGGCGTGTGTGATTATTTTTTCTTCAATTCATTGAAAATTCCCTTTGGTAAAACTTATGTAATATTGAAAGATCACAAGGTGGAAGCTTCATTTATATATTTTTTTCTTGGTGATTGATGGATTGAGAATCTTGAACAGGAAAATAAAAGAGTATTGTTGAGTTCAACTCTTCTGGTAAAATTGGTAATCAATCCTTTTTTTACGAAAAAAATGTTTCGTGAATATCACTTCAAAACCGTTCCGCCACTGATTCTACATATATAGCTTCTCCATAGCTGTGAAACTTGATGAAACCACTTTTGTTCATTCATTTGTTTCATCCACAACTCTATAATAAAAAAATTCTCTATTCCAGTTCTTTTCATCCGCTCTCTCGCTCATCAACAAACAAGGACCGAAAGAGTTGACCCAGAAAAATCCAACGGTTCTTTTACTCCTCTCGACGTGTGTAAACACAAGAGAAAAGTGGAGATGCTGCACACACTCACACACACAATACTCTTCTTTTGGGAAAAGCACACGGTAAAACTGATAAATCAGTGTGGTGTTCTGCTGCTGGTTCGGTCGTTGATGTGTGGGTACAATAAAAGGAACTATTGAAACGAGATTATGAGCTGATTACTGCACACACGAGATTAGATGATGATTCCGCTGTGTGTGTATGTTTTCTAAGCACTCATCATGACTCAGTCCAAATAACCAAATATCAGAATGTACTTTTTTTGGACTGCTTACAGTTGTCAAAAAAAAACTGGAGTATTGTTGAAGTGGCCACACACACTTATCAAGAGTTGCTCATCATTGTCATCACACAAATGTTTTTTTATAATTAAACAACAGAAAAAATAATACGACGGCTCGGTGAAATCACAGTGTTTACACTTTTTTTCTCAATAAGTCAAAACAAACCCCTCGTGTTCATACGTTGCATTGATGTACCGTAGGTCTCGTTCTTTTTGTTTTCGAGTGGACAAACGGTAAATTTTATGATGACATATCAACTTTTTTCCCTACAATTTGATTTTTTTCATGAATGAACCAGAAAAAAAACGCTTCAGATGGACGGATGTGTAAAAAAATTGATTGTAATTATTTAGCGGGGAATTTTTCTGTGTGCACGACACACCAACCAAAACTAGATTTTACTCAAACAAAAAAATTTTTTTGCTGATCCTCATGATTTATTTGTTGAACATTTTGTTAACTGAAATAACATTGTCACTACTAGGATCAGGATGAGAGTATACTGCAGCCGCTAACACATTGTGTCACTGCCGCGGCAGTGGACTTGAATAGAGTTCGACGACAAGCGACTGGCTGTTCTAGCCGAGAACCTGGCGACTCTTGCTTTTTCCTGCAACTGCAAATTTTCCCGTGGTGGTGGTGATGATTGATTGGTACTAGATTTATCGAAAAACTGAAATTGTTGATTTTATGCATAATCCCCGATTACTGGCCATCAAACACTCTTTTTTTGTAAAAGAAGAAATAAAGGAGAATATATATTGATACTCTGAGTGTGGACAAAAAGAGTGAAAACTGAGTAAAAAAATCACTGGATCAAACAGGAACAATGGCCTTTTCTTTTTCAAGATGAATAATTTGCTTTGATTAATTTGTTGTTTTGCTGACTCCGGAGAATTTTTGAAGAAGTGTCGTTAGGTTTGCTTGTTCCCAGATGATGATGATGTCAGACTATGAATGAAGCTGTGTTTTACAGTTGAGGAAGGCAGCAAGGCAAAGGTAAAAACTATTTTTTTCGTACATGTGCATCCATTAGGATGTAGCCATGTACTGATACACATATACAAGGATGTTGTCTCACTTGAGTCTCAATCAACCCGGAAGAGCTTTTCACCTCTTATGTACTTATCAACATTGGGTAGACACATTTCATATATACATAGGTATTATGTATACAAGTTAGAGTCTTAACATTGGATGACTACTTAGATATGCACTATCCTCTCTCGAACTATCTTGAGCGGGTGGTGACGATTTTTTTTGCGAGTCGACGACAGATTATATCAAATCAATGTATATATTTTTCGCACAAAAAAAAATTCACACCGACTTCTGTCACTTTCGATTGTTTATGTGTCAGACTTCTCTCGGTTATTTCTCCAAAATAAAAATTGTCAACTGAACCCAACTCTCTCACTCAAGAATTATTAATGCACACGTTGGTAGGTACACTGAAAAAAAATTGTCACTATCCAACAATAGTGTGTCCCTGCGTAGGAGTTGTTCTCATCAGTCTACAGGGGAAATACGAGAGTCTTGAAGCGAGAGTGACGAGCACACGTACGTACTCGACGAGGAGCTGATGCTTAATGTGACAGCGTAGTAAGGAAAAACAGTGGCTGGCTATTGTGCCAATATACAGAACGTGTGTGCACCATCTAAAAATGTTCCTCATGTATGCTTGTTTGTTGTCATATTTATTGTAGTAGTATTATGTGAGCGCTCTGTGGCCAGCCAGTGCATGCAACTCTCTCATCAGTGCACTCATTTTCATGAGGTTCTTCTGTGAACCAAAAATTGTATACCAAGTTAAGAAGGAGCAAAAGCCCTTTTGTCTTGTTTTTTTACTGCTTTGTGGAAGTGGTAATAGTAAAAATAAGAGAGAACTGTGTGCAGTGCTTCACACACATACACATAGCTCGTTGCTTTTTTTTGCTGAGCTTGAATTATATAAAAAAAGTATACTTTTTTTTATCTACGCATTTGGATCCAACTTATTGGTCGCTATTAACAGTGCACAAAAACTTACAGTTGTGGTAGGCTTCTTTTTCGCCACCACCAACACAGTATAATAATCGCAATTTTTCTGTTATATAAAAAGGGCAAGTAAAAAAAGAGAGATGGAAAATGCAACAATCTGTACTCCGTTTTTTTTCTCTTCCCTTCTGTCTCATCTGTGTGAAGGGATAAATACACAAACACTAGTAATTTATTTGTGCACTTTGGCTACGTTCCTATGAACAAAGTGCATACTTGGAAATTTTTTTTTGTTAATTGAATCATGAACTGACTCCTGCCTACTTGTTTACAAGAGTCACCATGTTTTAAATACTTTTTAAAATCCTATAATGTTCATTTAGGCTTATCTTGTCTCGTTGAGAGAATACGGTAGTGGTAATTTTTTATAGATTAGTCCAAATTCACCCTGAGATGATGAATGATAATTTCACGCTACATCTTCATTGATTGCCAAAAAAACTCACTATTTTGTAGTGCAAAGCATCAGAAGAATGTATAAAGAATCTGGCAAGAACTATTCAAATGTATTCAGGAAGGCTTTTTTTGCAGGGAGACTGCTATTATGAAGCTATTATGCGGTATCACATTACGTTTCGTATTACATGAACTTTATAGTTTTGTATGGGATCACCATTTGTTTATCTGTTGTTCTTTTTTTGTGTGTGTTGTGCTATCCAACCTCGTCCACGAGAGGCGTCATTACATTTTTAAAAACAAATTTGTTGGCATTCCGTTGTTGTAATGAACTCTACATGGTGCCATTGCAGTTTTCTTTCCTATTTCCTTCCCTTTTCATTTCGTATTCTGCAGCTTCATTCTTAAATGGTATATGCATATCAAAAGCAATGCATACGGATTTTTTTGTGTATTTTTCCTTTTATCAGTTCATTCACGTGGGGAACGGTGCATCTTGCAGACATGCATGCAAAAAAGGCTCATTTTATATGATTGAAGATATAATTTATTTTACTATCATCAATGAATTTAATTAAAGATCAATAAATCTTTGGCCAAGATTATTATTGTAAAGATGATATGTAATAATGCCTTAGTGAATAGTTCTTGCCAGATTCTTTATACATTCTTCTGATGCTTTGCACTACAAAATAGTGAGTTTTTTTGGCAATCAATGAAGATGTAGCGTGAAATTATCATTCATCATCTCAGGGTGAATTTTTTTGCTCCTATTTTTTCAAAATGACCATATGAAGTTTTTTGGAGGAGTAGATCAACACCGTTTCCCTTTTTACTTCCGTCATTGACAAGAAAAGATGCTACAGGTAAAGATTTTTCGGCATACCTATATATACATATACTCTATTGTATTTGCCAATTTTTTTGAAGTAGGGAATCTCCCCAAGTCTGTCCCAAAACGACACACGGCTCGCACCCAGTCTCATCTTTCTACTGATTGAGATTATTCGCAAGACAAGTTATTATGTGCACTTCTGGTATGTATCATTTTTTGAGTTTGTGTGCTGCATGAATGCATCTTGTTCGACTAGTTTTTTTTCTTTTTTCAAATATTTCTTATTTGTCGGCCAACTGAGATTTGTGGATCCTCTGATGATGTAATTTTTGTGCCGAGATCGTATATCCGTTCATTCCTCATGATTGACGCACAGCAGTATGTACATGGTCAGTGCTATAATATTTTTTACGTGCGGCTGTGATGTAAAAAAAACAAGTCAAACCAGTGGTGCAGCGCGGTGCACCATATATTTTGTGGGCAAAAATTTTACAATGAGTTCCGTGTATAATCTTCGCTCTACTCAGATGATGATGAAGATGACGGCAAATGGGAAGGAAAGTGATTTTTTATGCTGTAACGGAGACGCGACCACGGCAATTCCTCGTAGCTGCACCATACCACCACCACCAGACAATCAATTTCAATCTCATTTATTGTTCCGAGTCTATAATTATTTTATTATATAATGCACACAGCTACTACTATGTAGTAATATGTTGATGTGTGCACTACGCAAGTAAACAATCTGGGAAGTTTTTTTGCTGTCAACTGTCACTGACAAACAAGCAAAAATACCAGAAAACAATACGAACAGGACGTTCGAGTTCAAGGCACTTTAACACAGATTATTTATTACAGTTGGTAAATTATTTTTTTTTACTTTGCACGACAATGTCCACCATTAATATAAATTTATATTAGGAAAATTGCCTATAAGAGTTATCTCCGTGCGGTTGGTCCGCTTTACGGTGGTGATGGCGGCGGTGAGTGCAACAAAATGCTATTAACTTTTTTTTCTACGCGCATGCTTCATGATAATGATAACCATATTGCTTCCGCCATTGTTCTCATACAAACCGATCTCGTTCATTTTGAATATGTGACATATTGTTTTATAATCTTTTACTCATTAATTATGAAGCATGGATGCAGGTAATGCACCATTATGGTCAAGTGATGTCATTAAAAATACATGTACCTCTGACGATTGACTTTATTTTTTAGTTAAATAATTATTAAAGCTTGTCGTTCGCTGTGATTATAGTGTTTTTGAAAGGTGATGTGCGTGAGTTACTTTTCGTTCTTCTTCCTGTTTTTTTTTTCTTTAAATTCATTAACAATGAACTCGTCAGTTGCGGATGTGAAGGGACATACGGGATGACATGACTCATAAAACAATGAAGACAAAGAAAACCTGAAAATCAATTTTCAATTTTTCAACTACCAATTTGCATGTTTTAGGTATGAATTTTAACAGGCAAAAAAGAAGGTTCGTGATTAATTCATTAAATGATAAATATTAAATATGATTTTTTGATGAACCATTTCATATATTTTTTTCTTAATATTAGACCATGTCAAGAAATTACAAAATGGTGGTGACACATTGATATTAACAGAGAAATAATAAACATTAACGCTGAATGATTTCGAGGAAGCCCACTCAGATGAACTGAGCACCATTAAAAACTCAATTTAGCGGTAAACGAAATGGGATAATTTTGGAGTGCACGGCACAATTCTTTATGTGGTAACTAGAAATCATCATCTCATCCTTATGTTGTTGTTGTTATGATGAGTGAAGACAGAAAAAAAACGGAGTAGCACTCGTGCCCGCCTCTTCATTTAGTTACATGTGTCCGTACACATGTCTCTCTCTCGCTCTGGAAGGGAGCAGAGCGTTCCAAGACATTAGCATATTACACTTTTCTTTATTATTCCACGAAAAAAAAGAAGAAAACCTTCGAGGATGATGCGTGTACTCAACGTGACACCTGCTCCTCTTTCGCTGCTCGTCTACTTTTATATTTCTTAAACTGACGCACTCTCTGGAAGCCGGCTCAACTGTCGTGTGTCTGCTGCGTGTGGTTTCGTGAAGAAGAAGCGGTGATGCATGTAAATTAGTATGTTCCCTGTCCCCGTGTCTCATCCATAATGTTGACACATAAATATAACTCTGGTAGGCGCAGACAAATATGCATGGACCAATTTATTAATAAAGATTTTCCACTCATTTTCTTCCAAGCAAAAAAAAATTGTGCTCGTTTGGATTTACGACCTTTTCAGGTATGTACCCAATATGTTGTTCAGGTAGAATTTTGATATTACATTCTGGAAAAATAATGTTTATAACGGTCAGCAAGGAACAATACCACATTCTCCATTCATGATCTATTTAAACAAGAAGATTCTTTCCTGAACTAATTTTTCTGGGGTACACATGAACCTGATTTTTTTTTGTTTCAGACGAACTTTGTGTTTGTGTGTGTGACATTCAATTGCACCAGACAAAAGAACTGTGTCAACTGGCCCTCCAAAGCATACGGAGTATTTTATTTATGCATCCCTTTTATAAATAGAAGCAATATATATTACGTGAGTCATATTATCAGCGGAAAACTACTGTTTCAACTTGTATCCCAAACAATAATGTGCCTCTTATGATAATCAAGACTGACCCATGCCAGACGAAAAGACAGAAGTTTGATGGCAAAGAGGGGCACCATTATCAACTATGTATGTACAATGATACTGAGCATTATTGTTGCCGCTACTTCAGAAGAAGGGCAGTTGGACACAAGTTTTATTTTTGAGTTGATATGGTTCGTGCATGCTTCCTAAAGGAAACAAAAAAATTGTACACACACACTAAGAAAAAAGGTAAAGGGTAAGCAGAAGTGGGTAATAAGCCTGTAAGCACGTTCCATTAGCATCATTTCAATTTTCAGGGTCTATCTATCACCTGGCTCATATTTTGTTCCACTGTGCTCAGCTCCTACCATCATTCAAACAGAGTTCTAGTTTAAGTTTCTTCCAATTATAATTGACCTACTAATTCCGAATCCAGTTTTTTTTCTTTTCGACAGAAAAATACAGGAATAGAATTACACCTTTACGGTAACAACTATTATGCTCAAAGAGCTGTGCTCTCTTTTCTTGCTTGAGCTACTCCTCTTTTTCCTTCATTTTTCTTGGCTTTTTCTTAACCCACAAAAAAAGTGGACAAGCGATCAGGCATTAAGGAACGAAAGGGTCAGTTCAGGGATACACCGAGAGCATTTATTTTGGACACATCGTAAAAATCTACTGAATGAATTCAACAACGGTTTATAATGCCTTTGCAACTTTGCATTTCAATGAGGGCATCCATCCATCCGTCCAACACATTTTTTTCCCTTTGTGCGCATTAATGCAGCACAGAAGAGCAATGAGCTGTGTCGTCCAAAGAAAACAAGAGCAAGTCCTGCACGTCCCCGCGCGCAGGATTATCAAGGGTATAGATGTTTATAAAAGACCAGTAGACCTTTGTTATTGACCAAGGTTGTATTATTCCAGTGACCAAGAAATATATATAAAAAAACGAAAAGCTGATGATCATCAAAATCTTGACTCAGTTATTTTTTTCCGATTTTTTTTACAAAAAAAAGTTGAAAACATGTGCCTTTTTTAAGTTCACCTGAGAAATTCATATTACTTGTTTTGATAATGATACAAAAGCTCCACGTACGCTCCCATTATTATTGACGAGAGAAGAAGACAAGGAAATAAGGCCCTTTCCTTGTTACCCCCGTACACAGTGACTGATCTCAATCCTTTCCACAAAAAAACTGTTCGAATAAGTAATCTGGGCCACGTCTAGATAATGTGCGTACAAAGAAAACATCGGATGATAATGCTCTTCTGGATTGTATTAAAGTTACATGTATCAGAGAGAAATCTCATCAAAATTCAAGAAGGATGACCATCACTTTTCTCACTGTATATTTTTTTATAATATCAATATTGTGTGCGGACACGTTCGTTTACTCACCAGATATTTTTTTTCTTCAAAAAACTATTTTCGGCTGCACCGAGCCAATAAATAAATATATTCTTTTCCATCACTTCGTTCTTTTTTACTGTTAGTGATAATAATGATCATGCGTATAAGTTGCTCCTGGATTGCTACTGCATCCAAAAAAAATCTCCATATATAAGTTACAGAAAATAAATATATGATTTTTAGAGGGATGGAAGTTGTTTGTGAAAAAAAACAATTTTTACATAAAAAGATCAAGATCTATGATGATGTTATACGTGTGCTCAAGGGAAGCATTTTTTTGTTCTTAATAATAAAGAACCAGAAGGAGAAGAAGAACAAGTAATTTCTTGACTGTGCCACGGTTTTAAGTAGCTCCTAACTTTTTTCATGATGCGTTTTACGGCCGTTTTGTTCAGATAAATATTACTGGAGGGTCCCCCGAACTTGTCTCACGCACAATATTTTATAATTGTGAGAAGAAAAGGCGCTCTTATTATTATCATTTTTTTGAACGATGGACTTCAACTTACTTTTTTTGTTTGAAATGTTGGTGAGCTGACCCTTAGCCCAGTATTCTAGTCCATCTTAGCTGATTAGCTTGAAAGAAAAGTGGTCTCTGGATTTGGATGAATCATTATCATAAAGAGTGTTTCAGTTTCTCCGATTCTTTTCTTGTTCATTTACTGATTCTTGAAAACTGATTGAATATATTTTTGCTTTTGTTTATCGAAAAAAAAAATGTTTTATTGAGCACAGTTCATGGGTGCCATAATAATGAGAGTGGAATGGAGAAGATAAAATGCTATTTAAAGACACAATCGACATTGAAATTCAGAGCACAAACGATTCATTAAAGATGTATATTAAACCAAAGATTTTTAAATACACTTTCCGAACAAAAAAATGTTCGGTTTTAATTTTTTGGGTGAGAAATTGATAAGGATGAGTTTTACAGACAAGAAGAAGGGAACAAGAGTAGGAATTTTATTTCGTGCATGCATTTGAGAGTAATTGAAGCAATCACAATTTCTCTCTGACCAACCAACAGGAAATTTAATTTTCAATTCCGTTGAATGCAGGAGCCGCCACCTTAGTAATCAGGGGATAATCAAGCCAATGCAATTGTGACTTTGACAGTTTAAATTGTCTTGAAAATGAACTACTTCCTCAGTTTCCATTTCAGTCCCATTCAAAATAAATAGCCAAACCTGCATCCACCCAAGTGCACAAAAATCAGATTTCAAATTTGAAAGTTAAAACTGCAATGGTGTATCTACCTTTTGCATACTTTTAAAAAAATATGGTCGCATGCATGCACGTGATTATTTGCCATGATTGGATGACCGCTGCTGGGTGTGTTATCCTTTTTCTTTATTGAAATGAACCAAATAGAGTGAACCTATCTCAACATGATCACTTAACATACACAAAAGCTACAATATAATGCTTCAGTTTGCCTTACCTGTAAAAGCAAATAGCATGCATGCATAAATATTAGAATATTAAAAAAATACAGCATTTTGTTTACCACGCATCACTAGTCACACTGTAACAGGAAGAAATAGTTGAAACAATGCAACAATTGTTTGATGCCAATCTTTCCCTGAGTGAGTGCAAGCAGTTGCCGTTGTATCTCTCGCGCGGATAATGGATAATAATAATAATGATATAATCAAAAAGGTAATTTACAGAAAGTCAAGTTTGTTTAAGTACATTGTACTTTTGAGACGGAATGTCTTTGCAAAGTTTACAAATAAAAAAATTACATACTAGTGTGCGCAATGGTAATCAAACCTTTAAACAATGCTATAAGGCTCTACTGTATAGTTATTTTGTACAGATTACCATTTTACAATTACAATGGACGTGGCTTGTCTTGCTATTATATAAGCCAGCATAAATATAGTTTTTTAATGGTTATCACGAGAAAGAAAAAAAAATTGCTTCTCGTTTCTTAAGGGTCTATGCATACATAAATATGTTCAAGTATGGCAAAGGGGTCTCCTTTTTTTCTGAGTGAGCATAAAATAATCTTGTGCTGTAATCGGCCAAGATTCTAATCTTTTTATACCTTTTTTGTACCTCTGAACTTACGCACACTCACCAACTCACTCACTCACATGCCAATCTACATTCATGGTGCCATACACCTTTAGCACAGCGTGAAAAAAAAACTGCATAGCAAATCAGACTGCATGTACAATTCTTTAGTTGTACATTATTATACAGAGATTAGACTAGTACAAAAAATTTTTGCTGATGATCTCTTTTTACAACACTTCCGGATCCTAAATAACATACAAGTTATTTACGTAGCCAACTATAAATTTCAGGCATGCTCGTTTTTTAACACTGCCAAGCCATATGATACCAAATCAATCGTATATATGTTTCAGGATAACAGCATGATATATTTTTTGAAAATTCCCATTTTACCGTCATGTCATAATTTTTTTTATTTATTTAAGCATTGTAATTGGCTCTGTCATAATCTCTTGTTATTTTAAGGCCTTAAACTTTTAAAAATCATTTTTTGAATTCCCCAAAAGATAATAAAAAGTTTGTCATAATGAATCGCATGTGCTAGAAAGGGTAGCAAATTTGGTGCGCCACTTTGGAATTTATGACTCTCCTCCACGTGAACCGTGATAGTCATAATAATTCCTAAATTAGAGATGTGAACTCTATGCATTCGTTTTTTTTGGGAGAGAGGGCGGACGATTAGGAACGAGAAAAGATGGGAGATGAGAGAGTTATGATATTTTTCGCACTTGATTAGCTCTCTCTCTCACACACACACTCTCCTTTTGTATCTCCCTTTGCGCTATACCAGCATGAATCCTTTATGACAAATAGCCAGCAGGCATGTTCATTTTTAGTGCAGCCAAAAAACTAATTTGAAACAGAAAAGATTTCTACGATACAAATTCAAGTGACATTAATGCTGATGACGAAGAGAGTTGCTCGCATCCACTGAACAGGAAAAGTTTTAAAACTCGTAAATACCTTACTCGTAATATTGCACTCATTACTTTTATTATATAATTATGATAAAATCCATGTTTGCATATGTACGTAGCCTAATTTTTTCATGTTGACTTTCGTGCGTTTTCATTTTTACTCCATAAACCGTTGCTGTCGTGCGTGTGGATGTATTTATTGATGCCCAAAAGTACTCCATTCCTTTACGTTCACGGTAGTAACAACAACAATAAAGTTCGTAGGGAAAAAACTAACTGTATTCTGCTCATCCATCCGTAGCTGTTACCATCATTTTTTTTGTCCACACAGAAAAAATAGCCATAAAATGCATAACAGCATACATTACGTATTCGTTTTCTGTGTGTACACAAAAAATGTGTGCACAGTCACTCACACCGAACACACTCATTATTATACCTTCCCTTATACATCTTAGCTCATATAATAAAATTGGGCATACATCCTTACTTTGCAAAGTCATGCAACCAGTCACAAGGAAAAAGTGAAAGCGATCTTGACTGCTGTTGTTGTGTTCGCGGCTGCAATTTTTTTTCTGCCTTTGACGCTTCCATAATAATAATAATGATATAATGACAGAAGCAAACAAAACAGTGATTTTCAAGCACCACATGGTAATATTGTTGGTTGGGATATACACATAGACCAAAAAATATCCGAACGGTAACTTGCATCCCATGTTAAAGCGATGTTTTGAAATTGCAATTACTGTAATTTGTCGAAATATGTATTCACAGAATTTGGTGAGCTGGGCGAGCTCGCTTGGGGCTATCGAATGCACATCGGCCCATCAAAATCGGTGGAGGC
>JAHZNF010000931.1:0-15216 GCA_027744215.1 Troglopedetes dispersus
TACTTTCTGTGAAAACAGTTTTTTAAAATTCGCTGCCGTTATGGAGATCTCGCGCTAACGGACGGACCGACGCACAGACAGACACACAGACAAACCCAGACCATATAGTCATCGAACAAAACTTTGTTCGATGCTAAATAATAGGACTTATGTCAGCGTTAAAATTGAATTTTTTTCTTCAAATATTGATTCGTGATAAACGGTTTATGTCATTTTAAAACGCAGGAAGAAGTCATCATCCCCTAACATTGCATTTCCCCAAGTGTGCTATGTAAGATAAACTCGTCACTTCGTCAACAATGCAACTATCGATAATCCCACGAAAAAGGCAACCCTCACGTTGACGTTAAGTAGTATTGCACCTTCTTTGAAAATCTGCAGCAAAAATTTCGTCTTCACGAACTTCATACCTTCCCCATTATCAACGTAATTATCAGCATCACTATCTGTTTAAAAGAAGCTTAATGACAGGTCGACAGCTTAAATACGAATGAGTCAGTAAAACTAAAGCTGGGGGAAAGTCAGCTCACCACTGACATAATATCCTTCTGGTTGGTGGGGGTGGAAAGTTGGTAATGACAGAAAAGCCACAGCACATTACTACTTTGCACGAAGACTCCTTCCCCGGCATCTTATTGTTTTCCTCGTATCTTGTCTTCAAAGTGCACTACTCAAGCCGGTTCATTTTTTACATTCAATTCTATTTCAAAGAAGCCAAAACATTTTTATCTCTTCACAAGAAACCCTCTTATATACCCCCTTCCAAAGAATTATTTCGCCGAAAATAACCTGCTGGATCGCTTCTCGAGCACATTTAATACGTTAGATGGTACTTCTACTTCGAATACCCTCCTGATACTGCTCATTACATTTTGTCTAAGCAACATAAAATGGTCATTGTGCAAGTGACTGTAATTACTGGTACGTGAGTGGACGACGAGCACTCCTGAAAACTTCTTAATTCTAGGAAATGAGGCACCTACCCCAACCGTCCTTTTTATAGCAAGCAAGGGACACGCATCGAACTCAATTTTTAGAAAAGTTAGGAGAAGAAAGTTCCAACTAGTAAATAGATTCGTACTTATTAGTTTCGTTGCTTTTCCTTCTCTTTGTTCAAATGAAGAGTGAACTTAACAAGAAAAAGTGTTTGTGGAAAGGGGAACGCTAGTTGAAGGAATGTGAAAAGCGCCGGAAGCTTCCTTATACCTGTTTGCTTGCTTCCTCCCAAAAAGCAAGCACTGGAATTTCCCATTATTAGACGGTAAAAAATAAACACACTGTGATGAGTCGGAACGATGAGTCTACAAAAAATACTCCAGGCTTTGTACTGTGTACTCATGAACTTTCCCAAATGATCGTTGTAATAATAATAGTTGAGTTTTTTGTTGTATTTATATAGCTTACGCGTGTGTTTGGTGAAACTCGGGGAGAAGTGTAGTATGTTATTATAGGTATGTAAGAGTTCAGAATGATCATGATCACGTTGCCACTGATGATGATGATCAGATCAGAATCTGGAGAGAGAGTACACAAGAGTCTCTTGCTGAAGACAATCTTCAAGCTATCTTGTCCCAGGTTCACTTGCAACCAGTTTTCCTTTTTTCGTAATAATATCTGTCCTCCTCTGTAAAGAAAGGGGGAAACCTTCTGATGTCGATGTCGCCGTGAGTAGCATAATATTATTTTTTTGAGAATACACACACTGAATCTTTTCTGTCTCCATTTCCATTATACGCATTAGCGAATTTACTGACTCTTTTTAAAGAAACGTACCTTTCACCTTACTATTCTCTATCAGTAATAAATACAACACACTGTTTCCATCGTTTCTTAATTCCAAACAATCTCCTATAATATAGTTTAGCAATGGAGGACTTCTTTTCAGATGATGATGCAGCGCATTCCATGCTTTTCTTCTTCGTTAATTTACTTGTTAAAGTGGCACCCTTCGTGTACTACACATGAAGATCAAAAAAATTCTTGGCTGCTCCCATCTCTACTTTCTTGTTTCCTTCACAAAAAAATTGGTGATGATGGTGTTCCGTTCTGAAGAGATTTTGTGTACTTAATGCGTTTAAGTTAGTGAAAGTATACCGAAGAAAAGAAGAAAAAGTAACTTTTTTCTTTATCTTTTTCTCCTTGTTAAGTTTATTACAAGTAACTGCGTAGAAAAGAGGAATCAAAGCCAAAAAGTGGAAGAGAAAAGACGATGAAGATGACACACATAAGTGTTACAGTCAGTTCACATATGCCCTGTGTGTCGGGTTTTTTTTTTGTAGAGTTCATCTTCTCCAACTTTCAAGAGATGTGTAAATACACACTCACTAGAGTTGTTGGGACGGTTGTGTAGAGGTAGACTCGCAAACGATATAGCTTTCAAGCACTCTTCCATTAAAGGAAACTGTTCTCATCGTCATCGTCATCATCATTATGGTCATCATTAGCAATTTCAACAATTTCTGCTGTCCAACATTTTATCAACACCATCTTTTTTGTAGACTGTCGCCGGGCTAAGGCTGGCGCTGTTCGTACATGACACCCGTTGCTGCAATTTAGAAACTTTCCATATTTGTTCTTGGTAAAATGTGACTCATTTTATGGCTTGAGACTTCTTCAAAGAAAGATTGTGACGATGGATAAGGTCAAACTTAAGGCATCTACCTTTGCGAGAGAAACATTGAGGTGGTTGATAGAGCCAATATGTTCCTGCATGAGTTACATATATTATGCAATCATTTTCCAGCTTGGCTGCAAAAACAATGAAGGGAATGACGGGACTAGTGACTGCCAAGAAGGTAATGTGGAAATCAACAATGAATTCAATTACAATAACGGGTGTTTACTTAAGCGTGAAATTTTTTTGGCGATGACTTCTTCATCTTGTATCAGAAGATTTTTCCAATGGAGATTGGCGATTTTGATCAGAATATAATTAAATTGAAATGAAAATTTTCTATTTTTAGATAATATAAAATCGAAATTAGTGAGAAGTACAGTGAATTCATTGGATTATTGGCTTTTCTATGTTGCCTGTATGAATACACTTTTGTCACTCTTAAAAGTTGGATGGATTAAAAACTGTTCTTCCGGTAAAAATACAAGACACATACCTACATACATGCAACAGTAGTCACTGTTAAAAACCATCGGTTGTTTGTAGATTGTAGGGTAGATACATATTTTTAAATCAAACTCGCTTCATTTCACATTTTATCCCCTTCCCTTCCAAGCACAAGGATAGACTTCATCTTCACATTTTTCTCACTCATTTCCCCCTTTTTTACTTCATTTCAGCCTTTGATGACTTTTTAAAGAATGCTTATAATAACCCAAGTCCAATATAAAATTTCATAATTCTGATATATGTACCACTCACGAAGCGTGATTTTCCCCTGAAAGGCTGGGAACTGGATGAATTCATGCAGCACGATTAGTGTGAACTAATTAAAATAACAGTAATCATACTGTGAGGCAGATTTTTGTTTGCTGTTATAAAATCTAATGTATTCACTATGCTCCAAAATTGGATGCTAAGATTCTGACTTGTTCTGCTCAGTAGAACCTTTACGCTAAAAACGTATGTTGCTATTTCATTTCGAGTTATTCTACATGTTGAATTAGGAAGAAACAAGCAAATAATGATGAATAATAAAAAATGAAGTCGTGCTGGAAAATTTTTTTTACGGCCGCCAAACCAAATTACTTCACTGAAACAACTGAGATGGAAAATAGAGGGAATGAAAGAAAAATGAATGACAAAAAATAACAAACAAACAACTCCGTTTTCTTTCAACGGAACAGCAAAAGTACAAATAAAAAAATGGGTATTTTTCCTTGTTCTCTGAAAAAAATCTTATTATATTTTGCAAACTCAACTGCATCACATTTCAAAGTCATCTCATCTCACAAAGTGGAGTTTTTTTTTCTCTGAACAATTTTTAATGACGCATAATAAATTCCCCGATATTCATTTTTAAGAAATGAAATACCCAAGAAAGTAAAAACTAAAAAATTAACGCAAGCAGTTAAAAACCAGAGGCGTAGTCAGGGTCAGCATAAAAGATCCAGTCATGTTTCATTTCAAATTCAAAGTTTAGCTATTTTTCAAAACCCTTCATTTACATATTTTTATTAGAAAGTGAAAGCTACGGCTGCATAGGAAAATTAAATCTTGAGAAACCGGCCAGAAAATTAGAAAAAATAACTATTGTGCTTTTCGACAAATACTCAAGTTCAAAAGATTATCAAAATCATGTCATTTCTTCTTGTGTTTTCTCTACTTTTCCTCTTTTCCTTGCCATATTTTCCTTTTTTATTACCGTTATCAAAGCTTATTTTGAGAACGCAATTTTTGGAGAAAATGTAACCAACTACATTGGCACAATTCCATGTCTTGATATTGCTCCTGACTTCTAAATAAACCTGCACGTTATGTTCAAGAAAATAATAAGTAAGCAAGTTTTCTTGTTTATTTTTATAATTTGATGGTTTATCTAGCTGCAGTGAGGAGGGAAAGATAATTTTATTAGAACGAGATATGACATGAGAGATGCATGAGACAAAAAGTAGCGACAAGAGGAAAAAAGACCATGAAAACTAATGAATTTTAAAAATTATAAACTAAATAGGATACTGCTGGCTGATGCAAGATTTTTTCATGGCTGTAATTGACCAACTACAAATTCTACGGTTTAAAAACTTTTTTAAACTATCCGACCTGTTAAGATGTATATATACATATGTATTTGCGGACTCATAAAATTAAAATTGTGTGGGTCCACGAACAAACTTCTAAAAAAGCATTTACTTTCTCCGTGGTGCGAGTTTAAATGTGACATTTTGTTATTAATAATAACCTCAAAACCACACCAATGCACAAAGAGTAACTTCTTTCACAGAGACTTGTTTCCTTTCGAATTTTTTGTATGGTGACGAGTACAGTATGTACACATTTTATTTTTGACGTTCCTTCCGCAATACTAAGAACAATCGCGACGTACAAAAATTCTGATAACACTAAATAGACAACCTAAGCATTGTAGTCTTAAGTTAGCGGAACATAAAGCTCAGAAAAAGGAATTGATAACCGTTTGTTTGCTTGTAATGCATAGAGCAACAAGCAGAACCATATTGTGCGTGGTGGAGCGAAGGAAAAATGGAATGAGATGTTAACGTTCATAAATCGACCATCACAAGAGTCGTTAGGCAGCCACCAGCGATAATATCAAGTGTCCATTAACAATCCATCTCTGCACACAACATTCAGTAACATTACATAGCATAATGACCATACAACCTACGAGTCAAAATATTTTTAAAATGTAAGGACATTATTCGTACACAACATTAATACGCCAAATGCTGTTTAATCTCTTTATTCGCTTCATATAAAAAAACTCCCATGATAAATGCTACCCATTTGAAGTACGCAATCGTGGGCACTCTCGCTTTTGCATTATTTTTCTGATGTTTTATACGACTCATTTATTTCTTCCATTTTAGTTATGTTCCGTGCTTTTTCATATAAAAACAAAGTTAAAATATGCTTGCTTTCCTGAAGCTTTTCCCTTGGTGTTTTCCGAATGCTTTTCGGGTGGTTGGGCAATGTTCCTTAGCTGTGAGTAAAATAAAAATTTAGCATAGGACAAAATTAGTGCCTTCCGCTTTCACTCTTAGCGTTTATGATGATAATAACCAACATTATTTATAACGATCTTTATCACGACCGTCATCATTATTTTGATATAAAATGAAACCAAATAAAATGAACCTTTTAATGCATTTGATAACCTGGAACAATTAATAATAAGCTTGCTAAACGGGATGACAGCTTTCCCTCATAAATATCTATTTATTAGAAAGTACACGCACTTTCTAAAAAATATGATTACAAACGAAGCCCCAAAATGCGTGCCTTTGGCTGGATTTTTTAGTTTAGAGACAGATAACAAATTCAATCAATCCCACGTTTTCAATAGCTGCATACTTAAACGATGTAGGATTTGAGAGCTAAGGGTCTACAAAATTTCTTATTGAGCCCAATGCCATTTATGTTTGCTTGTAGGATGTGTCTCCTTCGCGAAAACCATAAACAGAGTTTCACTAATAAAATACTCACCTTAAATCAAAATCTGGGGTATATAATTCGTTAGACTTGTGCACATGTTTAATGTGAACTTTGACTCGTGGAGACCTTAACCTGGGGTGAAACATTCAAAATGCTAATCAAGACGAATATCAAATTCATGGTCGCACGTCAATGCTTTCAGTCTAGAGTCTTAGCTTAGTGTTCACAAGTAAGCCTTTTTCTCTTAGTGTATATCCATAAAGAATTATACACGAAATTAGAAGTATCTTATTCATTACAACTTCGGTTATTCGGTGAAAATTAAGAAATTACGTTACTCGATTAACCAGGATTTTTCCTGAGGGTGTGTAAGAATGCATAGGAAAAAACGTGCTTTACACGCTTGCTCCTTGCTGGGAAATCCGAATTACGTCATGTAGAAATTTCAATTGGGGTTTTAAAAATCGATGTGCGCTAACGTAGCTAGTCATCTCAATGCCATAATTATCCTTTCCAACCCGAAGTCTTATAGTATGAATAATGCTTTTAAAACCAAGTAAAGTTTACCACACAAACCAAGAGAAAAAAACATTATGTTGTTTAATATATGCACATATATGTCCTAGCTTGAACGAGAATAATATTAGGTATGTATGATACCAGCAGCCATTCAAAACTTGTGCCTTAATGTTTGGGAAGAAAATGCACAGTAGATACAAGATGGCACAAAAATGAACCAACTCAGGAATTGATCCTGAACCTAATCGTAATATTAATCCTAAAGATGAAGGAAATAAATGCATGAACTCTGAGGGTAACATTTCAAATATACAACGATGACGGCAGCACAACCATTTTCCCTTTACTTTTTTCTGGCTGGTAAATAGTTGCTGAAGACGGGCATTTATTGTCATTCATATTACACCACTTATGTTGGTGGTGGGTGATGTATGCAAATATCCCATGTGTACATACTGAATGTTCTCTGCTGCTCCTTCTTTCTTTCTCCTCTACTTTGCTTCATAGTATATGATCGACATAGAAGAAAGTGAACACAGTAAACTATCTGAAAGCCGCTCACTCTCAACACATTTTTTCCTTGTTGATAATATGCATTTTTATGGTCGCAGTAATGTCCCATGTTCTTGTAAAAATGTTTTCCCTTTATTGCTCTTCCCTCTGCACTGTCTTAATATTCCCAGTTATGGTATGCAAATCGCAAAGGCACATTGAGAGCACTACACACAAAAAATACTTAGCGTCATCTAAAGCTTTTCTCCACAATGATGCTGGAATTGGGTATCGGTGCTACTGCTACTGGCATGCCACCAACCACCACCACCAGCGTCCCAGTAGGTAATGTAAAAGTCGACATCACTTACTCCTTTTCTCTGGGCGACGACGGCGAGGATGATGGTGTTTGAGAGCGAGAGAGCGGTTCTACCATAACCAAACTGGAAGCCACACTGGGTCTCTGTGTATTAGAAACCCTTTCAATGTCGTCGGCGTCATCCTTAATAATGTCGAGTTGCCAGTAAACTCAAGATAGTTTTCTTTTCTTGGCTTTCATTCTCCCTTTTTCTCCGAAGAAAATATCCCATGTCTTTACTACAAGAAAACTTGTGTAGTTGATTGCGCTCTACCAAATATCACTGGTAAACTTTTTTTTCGGAGAGAAACCTTATTGATGATTTTCATATGGTGCTGCACACGTGTATACATGCCATTTCCGTTATTAGTATGGTTTACGATGCTCAACCGAAGTTATGTATACTTTCTTCGAGAAAATCTGGCAACCTTGTTGAAAATTTTGGATCATCTTCGTTTTTACGGAGAGACTCCAGGAAGTCACCTCCAACAAAGTGTGTAATGAGAGTCAAAGTAAAAAACAACATTTTGGTAACAAGGTATCTGTATTCTAGAATCTTACCAGCACCCTCCTTCTAATATGCATAATGTACTGTGCACTGTACAATGTTCTTAAGCACTTTCACTTTTTTGTTATTTCCATTGAAGTGGGATAGGCGTTTGCATTTAAAAATGTTTACTAGTTTCCTACTATGCGCACTGCTATAAACTCCTATGCAAGCCTTTCACGTTTTTTAAGTGGCACACCACCATATGTCCTTTTTCTCGTTCCACGTTCACAATGTCCTTCTGCTCAGAACGGACAAAAAACTTTTTTTTCGTTTTTTTTTTTGCATTCTCAAAAAGAAAGTTTAAAAGGAGTGAGGATGCTAAAGTAAATTTTTTCGAGGTCTTTGTGTCTTGTTCTAAAAACGTTGTTGCATTTTTTGTAAAAATACAACCATCCTGCAAATACATTCACCACATTTCTGTAAAAAATTAATTCTACATATATGTATTCATGTGATGCACTTCTTGGTTAACTGCAAAATTCAGGCTTTAGTTCAATTATTTTGAATTTAGGAGCAATTCATAATACTTTTTAGTATTAAGGTGCTGACATTGTACTCTCTATAATGTGTTTCGAAAACTGAAACATTTTGTTGGCATAAAATGGGCACGTTCATCTTCCTTCTGTGAAGGCCAAATATTTTCCCCAGCCTCTTTCTCCTGTTACATTCTTAGAAGTCTCTCTCTGCTAATATATTTTTGCCTTGTTTCTCTCCGTCCTTTTCTGCTCCGGGTGAAGGAGTTTAATTAAGAAAAGTGATGGGCTGTTACAACTTGTTAGTATCAGAAGCACGGTGGGCAACGCTATCTCAGACGGAGGAAGGGAAAGAACACTAGCCAGAGAAAAAGGTAAAAGGGGAAAACTGAACAAGAAGCTTTAACTAACTAGGAGTAGTAACTTTCATACAATGAATACGAAAAAGGTACCCTTTGGAGGTAAGCTAAACCCAGCAAGGTCTGTCACAGGAATACCATATCAGATAAGATCAGTTCGACTACGCTTTGTGGCTGCAAACTTTGTTCACTGGATACACAAAGAACTAAAAAGTTTTTCTATTTTTACACGTTTGCAAAAAGTAATATGACTCTTCTTATTCTTCCTCTTTTCAAAGTATTCCCTCCGCGTCCTGTTCACTACGTGTTAAAGAGTGGCACCAGTAATGGCGGAGAATAGTGAACTCCACGCTAAATGAGTATATGAGTAATAATAAGTGTGTTATTATTATTACTTCTTGCATTATAAGTGGGTATTCTTTCATGTTTCGAAATTCTTTGTGCCACCTTTGTGCCTATTGCACTAGAAAAGTTTGTAGGTAGCTTAATATAACCAAGTGATATGACCGGAATGTGCATAATGGTCGTACCTTAGATTTTTGTATAGGTACGTACCCATTAAAAAAGGCACATAAAATGGGTTCCAAGAACGCATTTAGTATTTAGCACTCTATTTCCCTTTCTCTGGAGACTAGAATGGATACATCACGAGAATAATGACCACTCTCTTCTACAAGTACCCAAAAAATTGTATTTCTCTAGGATGATTTTTTATGTTAGTGAATTGCATTTCAGTTTTAGCATCAGTAGTGCAGTAACAGGAATACTGAAGTGGGTAAGATAGGGACTAATCTTTATTCATTTCTTTTTGTAAGTCCGAGGCAGAAACTTTGTTCTCAACATTCTCCTAGTGGAGCTCCAAAAAATCCGAAACAGTAACCTAATAATAATTATGAATCTTCATGATTCACACAATTTAGTCCAACTATCTTTCTAAAATCCTTACTTGCGCTCATTAAGTCAACGAATGTAAGCGAGTTTCACCTAGTTTCACTTCCTTGACGAAGCAAAAAAATATAGAGAGACGACAACATTTCATCGGGTCTTCCTTTCCTCTGTCTGTCCATATTTTGGAAATGCTACTAATTCCACTTTTTTGGAAAGATATCAAGTTTTTCTTATTTAGAAAGTAGAATAAGGTTACATAAGGGCCCTCCATCCGTTCGTATGTAATACAAAGTGAGACCATAAATTCCTTCCTTTTTAAAAATCTGATATGATCAAGTAGTTTGATAATAAATTGGAAAGACCTACATTGATATAAAGAATGCATGGAGCCAGAAGCCAAGCCCAAATTTGCTCCAAGAACCGAGCTTTATACTTCTCGTTTCATTTATTACTTTCCTCTACTTTCGTCATCTCGAGTGCAGTCCAAAAAATCAAAGCTAATAAAGAAGAAAACAACTATTTCATGTAATCCTACTTGCATGGAATAAACTTTGCAGAGTTGCACAGAATCCCACTCCAAAATACTAACAACGTAAAGCCAATTGATGAAGGCATGTCTTCTAACTAAAGATGGGTATCGCCATGATATGGGAGCCAAAAAGCATGTCGTAAAATAATGCATCTCATGCATCTCATCTTAACACTGTTAAACAAAACACTCTTTTTCGGAAAGGGGAAGTTTAGCATGCACATTTTTGGGTACACAGCACTCAGCAAGCACTAACTAGCACATCCACGCATCCAGCCATCTTACTCGATCTTTTGGTAGTTTAAAAACGCAAATTAATGTTTTATCCAATTATCACAATTTAAACTTTTGATATGTGGATGACAGGTTAAGAAACGTGTCTAGCAACAATATATGAATTGACTGACGTTTTGCTAATAAGTTAATTATAACATTAGAATAGTAGCAATTTGTAGAATATAGAATCGCAAGTCGGTGGTAGCGCAATGACAAGTCGCAAGCTGCGCTATGTGAGAAAGTGAAAATGATTTCGTTGTACTCTCAAAATTGAAGTGCTAATAATGCAAATTGAATGCTTTCAACTAACTTATGAACTTTTCTCCTTATCTTAAATCTCCTTTTACTGTGTGTTTTACAGGTGGTCTTTACATAACAACTGTGTAACTCATGGTTATACATGTATGTTATGTATTATGTAAATGAGAGAAGTGTGAGCCAGTGTAAACTATGGAAGAAAGGAAGAAAAATATTCCCCAAAGTGGCTTGGCCACTTATTCACCAAGTCTGTAAAGCACTTTTACATAAATTCTATTTCCTTAATGTAGTTGTAGTAAGTAAGGATAACACAAGAAAGCATATTGTAAAGAATAAAAAGATTTTCCTTGTTATCCAATTTTCTAATTTCTTTCTACCCACAGGACGCAGAAGCGATACCTAATACCACTCACATCAGCCCCATATTCGGAACACTTTAAACTTTGTGTATTTGAAAAAAAAAGTTTTCGTTTTCTTTAACAAAGCTGAGGAACAACTGGGTGTAGCATCATTTCTTTCGTTTTTTTGTTTTGGTCCATGGAGAAAATTATTTTGATCTAAAAAATGAGGTAAGGCACTTTTATGCGCACCTCCATCATAAATACAAATTCCAAACAAAGCATTTTTTCTAGTTGCTTTTCCAGCAGCCATTCCATCGACATCTCCACCCTCTCTTTTGAATATACCTACAAAGTAAGCAAGCACACACCAAACTCATGCAACATCAGAAAAGAACCTGCATGTGCACACTGCACACCAGCATATGGCACGAACTACACAAAAATGGAAAGTGAACATTGAAACATCCATTTATTTGCCAACTAACCAAAACGAACAGGGACCCAATAGCCCAAACAAGATTCATGTGCATCCATTCAAACAGTGACAGCCATAAGGTAACAAACCAAGCACATTTTTATACCACTGAACCAACATGACAAGCTAGTCCCGATTGATACCTTTTTTCTCCTGCAAAATAGAAAAAAATAACAAGGTAGAATACATTTCTTGCTTCTGGATCATGTCTCAAGTGGTGAGCAGAAAATGGAGCATTCGTTATCCACCGTCACATGATCTGGAGGACAGGATGATGATCATCATATCATGTTGGTATTCTCTCGTTTTTTCCTCGCTCACTTCTACACCCTGTGACACGACATTCTTATTTTTTTAGATAACTCCAATGTCACTTTCTGGCAAGCTTTGTTGGCTTTTATCAGGACGCAAAAAGGAAAAGAGATATTATAGACTCTTTCCTACGTTGAGCTAACTCCAATCGTGTTTTCTTCTTTGACGTATATTGGAAAAGTACATACGGTTTCCTTTTTCCGGTGTGTTTTCCAACACTTCGTTGTTGTATACTCGCTCCACTTCTCTGTTTACCTCGTCGTGATGATGACAATGGCTTGTTTTCATGTTCCCATTTTCTACCTTGTCTCAATGTCATTTTTTGCAATGTTCACGATAAGGGAATCAAACTGCCCTGATGGCACACAATGAATGACTTGTATTTTGTCCGTAGGAATGTGACACACGTTGAAAAACCTGTTCCACTACCACTATATGTATGTACACAGCAAAAAGTGTTTCTGTAGTATGCATACAGCAGAAATATAACAAGTTTCTGCTTTGTGATGAATTGGTGAAGTCATGAGAAGTCAACTCGGAGGCGATCTTTGCCCATGAAAACTATGCAACAACGTAATGCACCGTCGATTAAAAAAGACGGGGATACGGCATTGTACGAAATAGCACGGGACAAATAAATAGTTGAATAAACTTTGACATGCTTCAAAAGTTCATGCGGTTTTTCCTGATTCCTCCATTTTTCTGGGCGAAGTGTGTGTAAAAAAATTGTTATTGCTAGAAGTAAGTACTTATCATACTTACTGTGACAAAAAGTTAAACTGATGTGTGAATTGGATAAGAATATATGCATTCATGTGGAAAATGCTTTTGACTTCCAGTTGTATTCTTGTTAACATTCATTATGGAACTTGATACATAAAAAAATAAGTGGTTCCTGGTTACATCCACAATGAGATTGTTATTACCCTCAATGTTAATAAGAATGGGGAAGAGTTTTCTTAGAACTGTGAGGGGAACGAGGTATCTCTACCCTTGTTTGTTGTCCCCATCCATTTGCTCTTATTGTGTGTAAAAAATGTCACCAATAATTACGGGTAAAAAGGAAAGGACTTAACTTGGAATCAAGTGCAAATGAAAATATGGTTGTGCACAATATCCTTCTTACCTTTTTTATTCCCTTAATTTATTTTGACTTTTGTGGCTGGCATGAATAAAAAAGAAAGTGCGTCTTTTTTATAGAAATGTCGCTATCATTTTTCTTTAGAAGAAGTGAAAATATGTTTTTCCCTGGCAAGAGTCAGTTCAAGTCAAAGAATTTTTTGATGCCATCACTATCCCCTCACGTTTTTTCCAAGTGCGTTTATGCAATCAGGAAAAAATATATAAAAATAATAATAACAATAATGCAGAGGGGATAGTGGTGTGCGACAAAAAAGGGAAAAGTGATGGCGATGCCTTTGTATGTAAAGAAATGGAGGTACAGATATAGTGTCATCATCATCCCCGTGCCAGCGTGTCGTGGCACAGACGTGCTTTTTCCCTCTACGCTGTCAACTCTGAGTTTCCGCTCTTTCTTTTCGTCCCTTTTTTCCCTTCATCTTATTTTGATACGGGCTTAGCGACGGCTTTATTCTGAAAGAGAGAGCGGCAAACCTAGAGACTCATTCATTCATTCTTGTACACACCATACTGAAAAAAGCGAAAGTCGTGACAACACAATTTTCCCATTTACAGATTTTTACTCTGTAAAAAAGGAGACGAATAAGAGAGAAAAGAAAAATACTCCCTTAACAGCTTTTACTTTTTTTTATCCGTATGCATTTCATCTCTCTTTTCCTGGAGAATGAAGAAGGAAATAGACGAGAGAGAGAGAGAGAGAGAAAAGGAAAAAGAAGAAATTCCATTTTCCTTTTTTTACTTTCCTTCTTTTTGGGAGATTCCTCGTTCGTGCTGTGCTTCATAAAAGGGGCATTTTAAAAAGAGAACAGTGCTGAGTGTGTACCTAACAAGAACTACACGATTTCCCATAGAGTCGTCGCCGTTCCCTTTTTATAAGGTTGTAATGCAATTACAAATCATTATCTCTTTCTCATGCCAGCTCCTTTTCTCGGATGAGATGAGGTGGTAAAAATACTGAATGAGGGAGAGAATAAGAAGATGGTTCGTGGTATTATATGGAAATCTTCTATTTTCACGGGATGTACCTCCCCCGTGGTATTTGATGTGTCAATGGATTCCAATTTTTATGTTTGGAGCTTCACTTTCCGAAGGCGGAAGAGGAAGTGAAAATTGTAACACAATTTCGGGTAGTAGTTGGGAAAGGAGCTCAATGAGGGAATTTCTGTGGCTTACTTCATAATTCTCAAACAAAAAAATTCTTGCGGTTCTTTTAAAAATCAAAGTGCGTGCACTAAAAACTAAAGATTAGATGGAGTAAATCTAGATTTTTTTCTTTTGTGGAAAATAATCATTCTTGACGAGTTCACCCTTGACTTGTGGAAGAAAGTTGTGGTTCTGACAGCTGGTGCAATATGGGTGCTTCAGTTTAATTGATATGTATGTAGTGTAATAACATCTGAGCGAGGATTGTCCTGCGTGGGAAGCGTCAGATACACGTGCTCTCACAAAAATATCTCCGGGCAAATATCTTCATCAGCCACTAAAACGAAAATAGGAGAAAGCTAGGGAATAGACGCCGACATACAACCAGACAATTTTTCCAGTCTCCTTAAGTTTCATTCTGAGAACAGCTGATCTGACTGTGAATAGGATTAATAATACCCTTGAACTCATACACACATACCTAATAACGACTGGAGCCTACAACATGAACCACGTCATATTAATAATGGGATACCGTTGCACAAGAGTTCAATTCCAAGTAATCCAAGCCCAACGTCTTTTCAGAAAAACAAATAAGAGGAACACGATTTTCCCTTCATTTCATGTTTTCACTTCGGCTGGAATTATTTTTCTTTCTATAAAAAAAGATTTTCTTATTTCTACCCCGACCCGAACACACACATGCTCAAGTATTATTATGTGCTTAAAAGATCTTTGCTCACTCACTCCATTCCCTCTCTCCATCGCTTTCTTTTTTTCCAAATGTATTTTCTTTCCACTTCTTTTAAGCGAGTAAACCAAACCACCAGAAGCTAAACCTTGTGTCCACATTTACTTTACCTACATACATGATCTCTTCTTTCTCAATTCCTTTTCTGCACAGTTGAAAGGGGCAGAGTGAAGTGAAGTCTGTGGTCGCACACCACCACTCGCCACCCAAAAGCATTACCAGCAATGATTAGTTATGGAGACAGCATAATCCCCTGGAGATGAGAAGTCAGTTGGAAGCAGAACA
>JAHZNF010000932.1:0-10939 GCA_027744215.1 Troglopedetes dispersus
AAGAGTTAGTGCATAATAAGATGTTAAGATGTAACGAACTCCTTTCTCCCTTGCATAAGATCAACAGGTTTGACAATCACTGTAATAATTCTTAGCACACCACTCACCACCGAGCTCTCGTTTTGTTTATCTTGTCATCGCTCCCATTAGATCGGAAAGAACCATGTTTCTGAATGTCGTTATTAGCCACCTTGAAGCGTAGACCCTGAACAACAAGTGTGACATATAACAGGAAAAAATAGACACACGTTGAGATTAGTTTCAAAGTCCCGAAAGTAAAATTAATTGGCCCAATTAGCTGTCAAGATTTTACATGTTTTACAAGACTGGCAATCTGACTTCATAGGTCTGTGTGTGAGGATTTCGTAACAATGTCTCACATTACCCACTTGCATCAACAATATTTACTTCAGTGAACATGTGATTTTTACATTGCTTCATTTATTTTGCTGTGGTTGATGTGGTTAAAATACAAATATTAAAAAATAACCTGCCTAATTGTTTACCAAACGTGTCTGGGGTCTGTCTGCAACTGTCAGACACTTTTGCGGTTACTTGTACCTAATGCTGCAACGCAATATGATGCACAAAAAATCTCAAGTGTTGCAACAAGGCTAAAAATTCGGGGTTATTTGTTTAACATGGCTTTTTGGAAGGCAAAAAAGTATATGGGCAAAAAGCAGGTTTTTTTAGTATTCACGATCGAAGGTTGATATGATTTATATATTTATTTTTAAAAGAAATTTTATACTTCCAGAATTTTTTATTGTTATTCCCTCATTCAATCCTTCTGTTTTCGGTGTTGGTAAAATAAGTAGATGCGTATAGTAAATCCAGGGAATTTTCACACAAGTCCAATATGTTTTATATCTTCTGCAATCGGTAGCCTGTAACAATATATGTAGATAGGTATGCTTACATACATAATAAATAAAGTCTACAAAATAATTTACCAAGCAAACATGCCTTCAATTCCATTTATACAAGAAATGAGACATCATTAGAAATGCGAAGAAGATTTTTTATCCTAATAACTTAATCCTTTTACTTGACGCTATCGAGAAATTTGAGAACAAAGAATCTATCCTTGCGACACAAGTCCACTCTGCATCATCGGGTAGGCTTCTTACGCAGCCAAAAGATTAGGA
Organism: Troglopedetes dispersus; assembly: GCA_027744215.1. Taxonomy (NCBI): domain Eukaryota; kingdom Metazoa; phylum Arthropoda; class Collembola; order Entomobryomorpha; family Paronellidae; genus Troglopedetes; species Troglopedetes dispersus. The sequence goes on from JAHZNF010000932.1 coordinate 1,149, forward strand.
TTATTGTACTTTCGTCGTTCACAATGAATTCAAATGTCAAATTTGATCGTACCTTGTCACCATAACTGACTGCTAACTACTATATACCTGCCAGGGCGAACAATAAAATTGTTCAAAGTATCTATAAGATTACCTATTCCTGTCCCTTTACTAGAGCTACGAAATAATAAAAATATACGCATCATCAACATTCAAAGATAGTTCATACTGCCAATGTAGCTGAAAGTATCCAACAATGACATTTTTATGATAAAAATGATAATCCTAAGGTGTGGGGTCATATCAGACTGTAAACACTCAACATGCAAAATAAAACAATTTGAACCTATTAATTTCTGATTAATAATAATAAAAATATAAATTGCGTAAATTGGCATCAAACCGATATGCTCTTATTTATTAAATGATTTTATTATTGAAATTAACTAAATATGGAGACTATTGGATTCTGCAGGAGCCCAATAGTTGACAGTCATACGAATCATGAGACAATGGATTATGATTATGATATAATTACGTTCAACCTTAATAAACTTTATGGATTTTTTACTCAAATGTCAATGGTATAAAAGGAAGACAATTCATCACTCGTCACAGTCAGTCCTTAGTTGTCTTTCCATTGATAATCTAATTATCAAAATTTTCAAGAAAAATGGATTCCACAGCATATAGAGTAAAAGCCGCAAATTAATAATACATCATATTTAAGGGTTTTGGAAAATATTGCCAATCTAGATTTGAAGTTTTTATCCGTTTTTTATTTGGATTTAGCTTTTTGTGATATTGGGCTGCTTGCAAACTTCAATTGGAGGGTATGTACCAGCATACTACCCACCCGTTTACCCGTCATTTGTGAGTCAACCTTTTATACAGCAGGCAAACGTCTTTCGACCGGTGGCCACACAATTTGTTCAGCAGAAACAACCACTGCAATTGAGACCTTCCGGGGTAGCTGTTCCCGCAGCAGTAGCTTTACCAAATAACAGACCTCCAGTTATCGCCATCCATGCCCAGCCTCGACCCACCCAAATAGTTGCTCCCCCTGCTGCCTTTCCAGTTGTGGCAATCCAGGCTCAGCCTCCACCCAGAAAAATTGTTCTTCCGGTGGCCACCGTACCAAACTATAGTTTCGGTTATGCTGTAAAAGACGCAATAACTGGAGATGAAAAATCACACGAAGAGACTCGAACGGGAGACAACGTTGTTGGAAAATACACCGTTGTAGAGCCTGGTAAGGTTTCATTTGTTGGGTCTGGGGACGTAGTGGATTCAGTTTATGGCAGCGTGCTTATTTTCTACTTCGCAGATGGGACACTCCGGACAGTCACTTACACCGCCGGGATAAATGGTTTCAATGCAATTGTAGAAAGAACTCCTGGATATGCCCCGCCAAACGCTCCCCCGCCGAAGGTCATCGCTGTAGCCAAACCAGTAGCAATTTCAGCGCCTGTAGCTGTAGCAAGACCCATAGCAATACCTGCCTCTCCAGTTGTTTCGGGACCTTTTAACTCAATCGGTCTTCCCACATTTGGAAGACCCGTTTCAGTTCCAACAGGTGTTTACCCACCCGGATTCCATTTTGGAGGCTAACTAATATTATACATTTATGGATTGACCAAAACGTGATTATAAAACAGCAAATTATGCATAATTTTTTTAGTAACATGAATAATTTTAGCATGGTATACAATTTGTACAAACGGTTAAGTTAATAAATTCTGCAAGCATAAAAATGTATCTATTCACTCTCGCTCACAGTGTAGTCTTGTAAAGCTGCGGGTTGCTTTTGTTGCTTGCTGAAAATCATTTTAAACATTTTAAAAATGTTTTAATGTCCTGAATAAAGAACTGCCGAGTTTGTTTACCAAACCAAAATAATGGTGAAGCAAGCAAACTCGTTTCCATTTCAAGTTATGATAAAACAAAATTTGGAACGAACGGTTTGCGCTCGGTCGAATTTCGGTCACACACGATAAGACACACCACCGATATCTAATCATCATGCATGAATGATTCAAGGGAAACAAGGTTGAGTTAAAATTGCTAATTTGTTTCGGCATAATACATGACTCAGACTGACGAAAACGCAATTAAGCTTATTTGTCATTAGTGTCACTAAATCTGGACAGCGCATTTCCTTTTGCTACACGTTAATATGGCTTATCTTTGCAATAAAAATCAACTTTATGATTCCTGCTGCTCCACCAAAACAAATAAAATTCCTTTTTGTAGTTGCTCGCTTAACTCGATACAGCCATCTCCCTGGACTCATTTGATAAAATCTACTCTTTTCTGGGATAATCTGTCCAATATTGATTTGGTAACCGCAACCTCAGAGTGACGGATGACTTCAGTATATTTCGTCAATATGTGAAACGTAAAACTTGTAGCTAGCCCATAATTTTGACCAATTTCTGAAACTGACTATAATGACCTTGAATCCCTAAAGATGTTGAAACGTTCAGTTACTCAAAAAATCTGACTGAATGGGCAATACACAGGGCAAAGAAAAGGAGACTGATTATCTGTCAAGTTTCAAAGATTTTGTGAACCCAAAACGAAGACACCTCTACTAAACGCATACCAATTATGGATTTTGAATCCCTATTCGGAAATGGTTCTTTCTCACCGATCGACTACATAGTCGTGGGAATCTCTTTAGCTGTAATTCTATTTTGTGGGGCTTATCATGCCGCCTTCATTAGTGCCTCCCCGGAAGAACTGCTTCTTGGTGGAAGGACAATGAATCCAGGAGCAATTGCAAGTACGAAAACAATGCACGTATTGAAGACAGCAAAAAAGATTTTCGGTCGATGCGGTGGAAAGTTTAATCAGTCATTGTTTTTAATGTTATATAGTGTCAATAGCCATGTTGTACATTTCTACGTTAGCTATTATTGGTACGTATAAATTCGCTTACTATTTTTTATCTAATGTAGAAACTGACGATAATACTTCTTAAAATTTCTAATTGTACAGATCATCCTGCCGAAGTTTACCATTATGGAATTGAGTTTTTTCTTATGTCAATTATCACTGTCGCAGTTGTCCCCATAAGTACTTTGCTCTTTGTACGTATGTTCCACGGCATGGAGTTAACCAGTATTTTTCAGGTGTGGAGAATGTTTCATTATCTAGGAATTTCTAAGTCTGAGCCAAGAGTTTAATTTATCTTCACTTGCAACTTTACTGATTAAATTCACTTTTACATAGTACATTGGCCGTCGCTTTGACTCAACAGCCCTCAGGAAAATTGTGTCACTCGTATATATTGTGCAGCATCTTTTTATGATGTGCATTGTTCTGGGTATGGTGAGCACAGCATTGGAGAAGTATTTTCAAGTTCCGGTCATCACATCAATAATAAGCATTGGTCTATTTACTGCAATTAACACGTCCCTGGTAATTTATTATTAATTTGCTTGAGGTTACCATTTTATACGGCCAAATTCACAGGTTATATACAATATGGTGTTTGAAATTTGCTGAACGCAGGGTGGATTTCGTGCCTCTGTGTGGATTCACGTGGTGCAATTTGTTTGCACTATTATATTTTTAATCATGCTGGTGGTGGCAACTGGAATACAATCGGCAGCTTTTATCCAACCTTTTGAACTGGCAGCAAAGCATGGTCGACTGCAGTTATTCAAGTTAGTTGAATATTGCACACTTAACCGGGGAACATTTTTTAAAAGAAAATCTCTGAATTCTAATAATCCTTCGAAATGCGAAATGAATAAATATTGTCGTGTAATAATCGTTTTCTCAGTCTCAACTTGGATCCTTTCCAGAGGCACAATTTTTTCAACTTGCTTCTTGGGTACGGATTTATATCTTTAATGGAGTTGGTGACAAATCAAGCGCTGGTTCAGAGATATTCAAGCCTCCGAAATTTCAGAGTTGCAATGAAGTAAGAAACCATTGGATAAGTGCTTTGAACTTCTTTTATTCTTTGAATAATATTTTTACTTTCCCGTTTGAACTTTTTTAGATCGATCATTTTGAGTATACCACTTCATGTCGTGCTTAACCTTCTGTGTCTTCTGGTGGGGATATTTATGGTCGCTGGCTATGCCGGTTGCGACCCGCTTACAATGACTCGTATTTCTCAGTACCAAGATCTCGTGCCGCTCTTTATCAAGGAAAATCTTGCAAGCGTCCCAGGAGTCACGGGTTTCTTCGCAGCTTGTATAGTTGGCAGTGGAATAGGGTATCCTACAGTACATTCTTATCTGCCTACTACAGTGGTGACGTAAAAACAAAAAGTGGCTTTATATTTGTGTAGATTTTGTTGCACATTAACAAATTCCGTCACTGCTTGCACGTATCAAGACTTCGTTTCCAAACTTGGAAGCATAATGTGCTGCTCTCATCCAAAGTCGGAGAAAGGGCAAGCCATGTGTTGCAGATTTATCAGTAATTGATGCATGCAAATATTCTCCGAAAAATTCGAAAAGTATAATGATCACTACAACTTTAATTTTACCGGCTATTTTACGCGTGTATGCATTTACTGTAGGTTTTGTCTACTCTCTTCTAATCACAACCGTTACAGCACTCATTATTTGGCTCGTTCACAAGGACATAGTCGATAATGAAAAAGTTCAGCTATTTTTTAACACCTCAAGCCTAATCACACTGAATTCTGCTGTATACGGCCCATTAGCTGCACTGTTCATTATGGCGTTGTTTCTTCCATGTATTAACAAGTTTGTAAGTGCTTGCAGTTTGCTTAATTTTCACCGACCGATCATGCATTATCTTTTGATGTAAATGACTTTTGATTTTATCGCAGGGTGCAGGAGTTGGATTTCTAGGAGGTGTCGGGTGCATGTCGTACATGACATTCATCATCATTCTTACACCACGCCCCAAGTCAGAAATCGCACCACTTCCTCCGATTATTGGAGATTGTGCATTCGGACAAGGGTTGAATTCAACATTTTTACGATTTATCCAACTTCCTTATCATCCTAAGGTCGAAATTGAAGGTGCTGAAAACATGTAAGTTTTCAAGAGATGCACATATGCATGTAAACATGAACAAAATAAGCTGAACTCTGCGGTCAAGGTCAAATATGCATTTGATATATACAGGAGCCTGACAATCCATGAAGTTTCAGAAATCTACTCCACTTCATACCTGCTTTTGACATTGGCGGGGGCAATTTTGACTATAATTATTGGCATTCCTGTCAGTGCTCTTACTGGAGGTACTTATGCGTGAGAAATTCAATTTTACATAAATTTTCCAAGTTGTGCTCATATTCAGAACAAACGAAAATATGTCAACTTTGCGGTAGGATTCTGCTTGTGCGCAGGGAGAAAAATTCCAGGTCCCTTGATGCACCCAATGCTACGGTTCTGTCACTGTTGTATAAATTCTGAGGAGAGACAACTTCACCATACCTTTTCCCACAGACATGTGGATCGAATAGCTTCCGTTCATAGCTTACTTCCGGGGGGAACCACAAAAGTGGAAACTAAATCATCCAGTTACAGGTACACCTCGGTTCCCATTAGAAAATAATGGTTCTAACAAGGACCAGCTTTTCGTTGTTTTCGCATTGTTATTTAATTGTTATACGTAATTTGTCAGATCATTAGCTAAAAAATAATAGTAAAACCTTTCTTAGCCTTAACCTCAATTATTACATTAAATTAATTTCCTGTTAAACTAAACCTCGACAATACGTTGTCTCATACTTTTTAACTTTATTACAAGAAGCAAACTACTGGCACTTACAATCGAATTATAAAATGTAAATTGTAAACCGCAATAAATCTATCAAAGCGACATAGTTTCACTTTGTTTATAGTCTTAAAATCCTAAAAAGTCCGCACAAAGGTAAATTTTGACTGTAACTAAACGTTTTGTCAGGTTGACTAAATCCAGTGTATTTCACTCTAACTTTTTGCCACAGAAGCCGGGGAAATATTTTCAATAATGAGCTTGTGAGTTTGGTACAATTGTCCAACAATAACCTAAAAAGACAGGTAAGAAAAATTTCATTGGCACAAAATAAAAAAAAACAGTCGGTGATCCTTCATACTGGTTCAACAAATTCCCACAAAGTAAAATATATTGCAAATAACTTTAATACCTGACGCTTGATAGTATTCAGATTTGACTGTGCCCGTGCCACTTCTTTGCTAGTTTCTTCCTCATTTAAAAGCTTATTTTCTTTAAACGCATCTCGCACTCTTCGTATAAAGTAATTCCTGAAAAAAAACGATATTTCATTAATTGTATTTCAGTAGCAATCAGTAGAACCTGAGTTAACAAAAAAAACGTCAAATGAATGCAGAAGCAAGATGAAGTACAATTTAACTAAAGCTTGATCCCTCACCTGTAATTATATGAAGATAACTTTTCACTTTCTCTTAGCAAAGATTTATATAGTCGAAGCATCTGATTTGGGCTTCCCATTTTGTACTTTGAAACAATATAAGGGTTGTACCAACAGATCAGATTATTTAAGAAAGTCACCACTTGTAGGGCCTTGCAAAACTACCATGAACAAAGTGTCTACAAGACATACAAAGGCAGAATTTCAACAATGGCGACACCCCAAGCTACCTTGTTACGAGAACGATAAACTAAAGAGTAAAAAAGAGTTCTCAGACGAAGATTCAGTGACACTACTCTCGAAGGAGGATACTAACATTACTAACTCAAAATAAAAATACCAAAATCACAACTTCAATGTTGCTGTTTACTTTATGCACATTATTGTACATGTGTTTTTGTGCCTGTGTGTAATGTTGTCTTTTTGTTTTGTTTTTTCTTGGGTGTATGTTTATTACCATCCAAGATGTTTTGTTTACACTTTACCCCTTTCACCCATTCATACTCACGCAACACAGTGGATTATGCACTTTTTGCAGACTTCCAGAATCCAAACTTTCTCTTCACTCCAAACTACCAATTTTCTCTCGCACACCACAAGAGGTTTTTGTTCTGCCTGATTTTTTCAATCGCTTTAGGCCATGATTCCAAATCGCACATAATCTTTGATCACTGATTCCAGAGATTCCAGCAGGGCCTTAACCCTGCTACAATGCTCATCCATCCTTTCGTTCATATTTCAGAAATACATAATGCTTGTGGAAATCTAATCTTCGACAGACACTGCACCACTGTATGAACTAAACTAGTGTAGTAGTAGTACAATATGTATAAATGCATATGCGTAAGAAAATCATGAAGAAACTTGACCAATTATAGTAGTTTATTTCCTACTTGCTAAATCTATGAACAACGAAAAAATAATCAGAAATAGGTAGGTTTCCAGACAGCAATGAAGAGCAAATAGAATATATGAATGTTTTTGTAAGATCATTGTGCCTTTATTACATAATATTGTATCATATCACATGTACAGATGACACATTTAAGATGCAGAATAATCAAGAGGATAATATTAATAATTTTAATTAATAATTAACTTTTTGGTAGTAAATTGTACAGGGACGCCTCGTTGAAGTTTGTTCAGTACTTTCGTGAGTACCACCTACTCAAGACCATAAAATCAATTGCGAGCACCTAACGCTTGACCTCTGCCCCAGTTGTGACTTCCTCCGAAAGCGCCTCCTCCACCTCCACCTCCGCCACCACCTCCTCCTCCTCCCCCGCCTCCACCATTACCACCTCCAGCAGGTCTGCCTGGGGGTGGAACGCCGAAACCTCCCATGCCTCCTCGAATAGGTGGGAAATATTGCTCGCTACATCAAATAAATACATTCATTTCATAGAGTATACTATGTGCGTGCGCATTATTAAGTAAGTGCTCAAAAGTAGAAACTATTTATATTACAGAAACGCTGGAGTATTCAGAAGTGATGGTCCGCCATATTGTGCTGGGTATTCAAATTTAAGAAAGTAATACAAGTGTCCCACGAGTATCCCAATAAGTTCCGCCATTCCTCTGTGAACATGAGTAACGAAATGCGAGTATTAAAAATAAAAATAATATTGCTATTAATCGAAGATTATTAAGCTTTTAAATATTTACTAAAATAATAATAAAATAAGAAATTCAGTCATAAAAATATAATTATTATATGAGAATGTGTTATACCTGTCAGGTAAAAGGCAAAACGATTGAATAAAACAGTGATCAACGAAAATTGAATTGTAATTAAATTTTCGTCAGTGACAAGCAAACTGATTCAAGACGATATGTATCATCGCTGCTAGTTTACAGTATAAGTTCATTTACATTTACATTATATATAGATTCGCATGATAGTTATTTATTAGTTTCTTTTTCTTACCATCATATTCATAAAAAGTGCGGCAATCAAGCACATAAACCAATTGAATAGTAACAAGAAAGCGTAATCCGCCGGTCTTGTGGCAAAAACTCCTGTGAAAGATACAACAAGATGCAATGAATTCAAGTAGTTCTTTTTTTTAATGTTCTAATTTTATCAACAGCTGCACTTTGGGCAGTAGTGAAAAAGTAACAAGTTTACCTGTTTCCAAAAGCTTCGAGTAGTTCACTAAGAAGTATAAATTAATTAGAAAATGGAACCCTGTTTGCGGACTAATGGGGTAGAACAGTAATGACGTTAGTAATCGCCATATCTGCAGATTCATACATAAGTCAAAGTAGTTTTAGTCACACAACACAAGCCACAACAGCCCTTACCTTTATCTAGGCAATACTAGGCATTAAGGCAATAAGGGATTTCTTCAAAATATTTTTTATAGTTTTGTCTCACCTGAAAGTTGTGAAACACCTCACTATACTGGAGAATAAGATAGTATGGAGAGATTATGCCAAATCTGGCGACCAGCGACAATGCAACCGTTCCTCCAAACCAGTATCTAATTGATATGGGATGATGGGTTAGTAAAAATTATTACGTAATTATCCTACCTTCAGGAACTTGGCACATCTCAGATAACACAGAATGGGAAGACGTTAATTCTTTAAAAATATGTGAATACCTTGTGAACTGAGGTAAGGAGCGAAACCAATCTCCAATATCCGCCATGGTTGTACTGCTTTTCTACACCTCTCTAAGCTTTTCCTGTTCCGTTCTCTGAAAAAAAAACTCTATTTCAATTAATTTAATCGTAGTGCGGTCAAAATCAAAAGAAAGTCTGAAGTAACTGGCACACAGCATCACTGCATACCGTCAAAAATCTATACTGTCGCACAATAATTTATGTGAGCAATAGTGGATATAACCACAAGCCACATCGACTACTCTTCATTAATCAATCAGAAAGACGACGTTAACCGTATATACATATAATGATTGAGTTTTGTTTTCCTTCTTTGGCTGAACATTCGTAAATGGAGTAGAAAAAGTACAAAGTGAAAGCAGTAAAAATTATTGTTTTTTGTTAATCGGAAAAGTTTTAAACCGTTATTCGCTTCTATGAAATCACCTTTTACCTAACAACATAACTTTTTCTATGCTGATGATGACCAATGTGACTAACTAACCTCTTTGCATCAGCAAAATACGGCAGGGGAAAATGTAAATGTTGGTCCTCAGGATCCGCGTTGACGTAAAGAGACAGTTAATTATTTAGTAGAAACCTACAAATCAATACGTAAAAGAAGTCATTGTCTTGCCCTTTTTCATCTCTAACTGATCAATCAAATGTTTATTCACAAAGTTTTCGTCTATTTGTATAGAATGAACAATTAAAATATTTTCAGCCACCAAAACTTTTTTGTGGGTAAAAGAGTAAATGTGAAAATGAGAAACTCAAACACGTCGTTTTATCCTACATCTGTTTCTATTCCACGTAGATTTTTCCAAACTCTTGG
>JAHZNF010000933.1:0-19129 GCA_027744215.1 Troglopedetes dispersus
TTCAACCTAGCTTATTTATAAACGAAGACGGAGAGCTCATAAAATTTACTGAATGTGCGCTCTCCTTCAATTCGCTTTACATAAAGGAAGACAATTTCTGAAGAAAAATAACTCGTAGCTGCCTCTTCATGGATGGATTCTTATTCCTTGGGAAAATAAATGAAAAAGGATTTTGCAATAATAATGCCCATGGTAAGTTGCTGACAGCTGCCTTGACTTGACGCGAGCTTTTCAACCTTGGTGTTTTTACCATATTTGGTTTTAGGTTGTAACAGATATCAAAAGCTCATGCACGTCACGAGTGACAGGCAGGTTAATCGATGCATTCGACTGTAAACTGGCAATTTTTCCTTTTCAAAAATTGGAAAATGCTGGAATGTCGCATAAAGAAAATATAGGCTAGTGTGCCTTCATTTGCCTCTCATCATTATGTGCATAGATAAAAAATAAAATGAAGCATAAAAAAATCCTTATTTGCTCCTTCCAAATTCTTCATTTTCTTCTCTAAGCTTCGTGTGGTGACATGCACCGCGTGCGTGCGTGCTTGGAGCTAACAAAATATGAGCATTATGAAAACTCATAAAGATATAAACTTAAAAAACGACTGAATAAAAAGAGTGAATATTATTATAATTTGGTTCGAGTCCTTCCAACTGTCATTCGTGCTTTCTTGTATACTCAAAATCGTATTCTTGTATCAACATACATACTACCTCAGCGTCACATGCATTGTAGGGATCTTCGTTCTTAAATGTGGTGGCACTCGAACAGCAGTAAAAGTTATTTTCAGGAGGTTTTACAGTGTATTGGTAGTGGTACGTCAGGAGACAGTTTACTTTACGACGACATATGGAATGAGGACAAATCGATATTATAGACCTGTCTGTTGGGGTAACATATGACATGGCTTTTGTATGTAGCGCAAGTACAACCATTATCGCGGCTCCTCAACTACTTTCCCTGTCAATTCTTTGTACTTTTTTCGAGGGAGGAAGAGCATTTTACTTCTGCTGTTTTACCCCATTTACTCCCTTTCAACTGACGCAGGCATGAGCGGAGTGGGAAGGCACCATGCCTTTCCTAATAAACGTTATTATTTCCATGTTGACTTGGTTCACTCATTAAAGTCTTTTAGTAAAGGCATACGACATGGAAGAATGGAAAAGTTTATAGAACAACAGGCACTTATTTCGCATTAGAACTGATTTTATTGCCCTTTTTCCATCACCACCATACAGCAGCTCAGGAACCAGAGTGGAATATGTAATGGCAATACCTACGTTGTGTACACCAACAAAACGACATATTTTTTCCAGTGAATATTACGACAGGATAAGAATTTTTTCCGGTTGCTGCTGCTGCTGCTACGTGCAAAAAAGGCACGTAGCAAACAAAGGTATTATTATATGGGACTCATCGAGCTCCTATTCTCATCTCTGATTCCGTTCTAAAATTTTCTACTTTCGGGTGTGACTGCATCCTTCAACGAAAAAAGTTAAACGATGCGTATGTTACTTCTGAGCCAAGCCACACATCTGCTTTTTTTCTTCCTTTTCCACCGAACTTTCTCGTTGACTTCGAGCAGTAGCTTTTGAAAGAGTGAAAATAGGTGAGTGAAGAGGAAGAGCCAGAATTGGGATTTAATGCTCTCATAGTATTTTGTTCGAGGTACCAGGAAATGGGAAAATGTTCAACTTTTGTAAACAGCCATTGACTTCCGTGAAAAGTATATGTTTAATATGGGAAGCCGCTTACTCAGTGCGGACCTGTATGTAGCAGGTTTCCCTAACGGAAAACGTAAGTGTGTCACTTTCAGCTTAATAGAGGAACTGTGGCAAAAAAAGTGAAATCGGAAGGGTGTATTGTAACAGTTTTCAGGACAGAATTGTAATGTTAATAGTCATGTTAGGTATATATGTATCTCACAGCTACTTACAATTTCCCCTGTCCTCTTACTTGATAAAGTAATACCAAATATATTATGTAATATGAATTACTTAGGTGGGTGGGAGAGGCTTGTGGAGACAAAAATGTTTTTTAAGTTGAAAAAAAGGGCTTGAAAGATGAACTGGTGCGGATAAAAATATATGGTCGTCCGCCATTCATGTTCAATTTCTGTGTGCTAAAGTAAGTCTAACTGTTTCATGCTGTATACGAAAAAAGTATTAAATATTTGGGCCACATAGGATGCCTCGTTGGTTCTTTCGCTTGTTTCTGAACTACCCGAATTGGCCACACGTGTGTTCAGCTTACATTAGTAAAAAAAAAGTTTTCCCCTATAGTATAAAAAAATTTGCATCTATTATTTTTCTGTTATGTCCACTCTCACGGAAACGTGAGCAAGGAAGGAAAATAATGAGAAAACAAGCGGTATCACACAAGCGTTGGGAAAAATTGCCACAGGAGGTTATGCACGGGTTATCGGGCAGCAAACTTCAAACTTATGGTTCTCCAAGCACAACCGCCTTTTAGTTAAACCAGATGAAAAAAACCACTGGCTTTAATTCACAGTTTTTTTTAGAAAATTGCTTTTGGAGTTAGGGAATGTGAGAAAGAGTTAAAAATTCCATTTCTCTTTTGTTTCCTTCATTCATCCATGAAATCAAGTTAGTGATGCGTGTCATTTTCCCCGAAAGTATAAGTGGACTACAACTCCCACTCCACTATGCTACCTCAAGGCAACATTTTTTACGTCTGCTTGCGTACGTTTTAGTACGGATGTTATCTCGAAATGAGTTCATTGCGTTAGGCATACGAATGCCAACTGGTAAAAATGTTATCATAGGTCTTTGTAAAAGAACTATGTAACGCAACCATGAGCTTGCTACTAGCCAAAAATATTTTCCATCTGTATGAGCGCACACGTTACTTTTAAAATTGTATCATTAAAACTTAGGAAGAGAGAAAAAAGTAAAAGGACGAGATGAGGGAAAAAGTACTCTCTATTTTTGTTGTTACATTCTTGCTCTCCGCTCTATTATTATTGGATATCGCGCACGCATCGCTAGGAGTCCACGAGGAGAAAGTTCAAATGTATACTTCGAAGAATGAGTGAAAGGAATCTTCTTAACTTTCAAGTTGCGGATTTCGCTCAATTTTTATTAGTTTCTTGGGCAGGTAAAAGTTAAAGTTTTTTCAGAAGGAGAAAAGAAACTTTTTCCATTTCCTTTATTACACACATGAAGAGGCCGAAAATAGCATTGGCTTGTCACAAAGATAAAAAGGAGAAACCGCCAGCTGCCTATTATTATATCCACCAACCATCACGCAACAACTGTATGGAGATCTGACAGCTTGAATAAAATTTATGCTCCTACACAAAATTTGCTCTCTCTATGTTCTATGGTGAAATAACTTATGTTATTGTGTGGACCGATGCCCTAATTGACAAGTTTTTTTAGCCACTGCATGAGAAGGACATTGTTCCTTAAGGTTTTATGTCAAAGATAATATTGTTAGTAATTAGTTTTATCACTGACTACATCTAAATTGATCTGATAAGAAAAGGGGACAAAAAGTACAAACTTTTTTGTAATCCAAACAAAAAATAATTAAAACTCCCTTTCCTGTCGTAATTTGATTGGAAAAAATTAACCAGCATAGCCAAATTACTTGGTTGACTGAACATGGAGCACAACTCAACCTACTCATACAGGTTTCACAAGTGTGTTTTTTTTAGAGAAAAGCGTGAAAAAGGGTGAGAGGCAAGGCGCAGTGAACCAAATTACATCTTATCCATCATCCTCAATAATGCTTACGGCATGTGAAGTATACCTAATGTGTTTATTATATCTATGTAAATTAGATGCTTGAGTTTACATAGCCTCCAAAATCGCTCTTTGCTGTCAAAATGCAATTTTTACACGCAGCAGAACGGTGCCAAAAAGTGGAGTAAGGTAAGAAAGATAGTAGCACACGTGAGTACACGCACGTATATGGCACTTTATTACTTTTTTCGTGTTCGTCTTTCCCTCGACCATATTATTAACGTGTAATCTTTTATCAGGGAGAAAGCATGCAGCAGTAGTTAGCAGAATGTGAAAGTTGAAGAATTTAGGCCACAGATTATCCAACATCGCACATTCTACTCCATTAAACTCAAGCACTTGTCATGAATAATTTGTCCATATGCAATACAGCTCACATGCACGATGAAAGCGGTGAGTAGGCTGGCGAGTAAAAAGAGGAAATGGATACAAGAGAGGATATGGGGAGTGTGGGCAATAATGAAAAGTAGCGATAGACGTAGTACCACCAGTCGCGGACGCAGCGGTTGCACTGCAGAAATGAAGTCGAGAGTCCTACTTTTTTTTCTCGAGCACGTCCTCCAACAGCCAAACTGTGTAATGCATTGTATTTGTATTGCTTCGCGACTACAGGCTCATTAAAGCTTTCCCCTTTTTTCCTGTTCTTCGTCAGCAATAAATGTGCTGATATTCATACTTAGCAAGAGCTACCTTTACATTGGTTATATTCACGCTAATCATAAAAAGTATGAGTACACGAACCCACGCTCGCCCATTTATTTTGGAACATTGTCTTTCCCAACATTTGTATGGTCCACTGCCTTGCTTTCTCTTTTTTTCGCCTACATTTCGTTGGATGGATAACATTAAGAGTGGCATCACCCTCCGCACTAAATGTTTCACATCTCACGCAAGCCAAATTGACGGGCGAGCTATTTCCCAGATAATGTTCTCCAAGTTGTGTCCGAGAGGCAAAAGCACTCCACACAGACTGAAGTATGCTTTTAGATTAAGCAAATAAAAACAACGAATTTATTTGCGAGCGAGAGCATATTCTTGTTTGCCTTCGAGTATTAACTGGATGGGGAAACTTGACATTCCTAATAATTTCAGGTCTGTATTTCGCCAGCTTATCTTCATTAAAATGTTACCTCTGCTGCGATATCGGCTTATAGGCACTGTTGAAACAAAGCGGATAATGGATTTTTTCTTGATGCATCTGGAATTACGCACCCGCCTTCAACCATTCAATTGGAAGAACATTGGACAAATCCTTTTTTGGCAACAGACTCAACCTGCCAAAAAACTACGTAATGCATCTACATAATTCCTATATCTCCGTAACCGTATCGCCAAATGTGTGGCTGGCAAATTAATGAGGTTTTTGTTTGCATAAGAGCTTTTGGAATTCAACTTCATTTAGATTCAGTTGAGGCTACTAGATTTCTCTTTTTGTGGTGAAGGTTGCCAACTAATGCCAACTACGATCATGAAACTTTGAAATAATATGAAACAAGGGGAATACAGATACACTGAATTTACCACGTGTCCACGATAGCACTTAGAATTAGTAGAATCTTTATCAGAGCCAGCATATCATGGTACATTTATGTGTGCGTCATTAGATCAACCAAGCACCATTGTGCAATGGAGATATTTACTGGTGATAAAGTCAGGATATATAGGTAACACAACAATAACTCCTTAAGCTACTCAGAAAAAAAGCATTGGGCTTGCCATACTGACGCGGGATTTTCGCAGAAAAAAATATGCCAACAATTAATCAATAATGTTGCCTAAGAATATTATTTTGGGAGAAAAAACTACTACCATACAAAAAAACCAATTATTATGAAGCGGTACTCGATACTACTACAGCATGTTTTACTTCTGTTGTAACTACTTACTACATGTAACACGCGAATCAAATGGAAGTAAGGGTTATTTTTTATTTAGGTACTTACTTGGTCACAACCATTATTTAGGAACCGAATCAAATGTCTTAATGAAAATCCGTCTGTCCTCCTCCGTGTGTTCTGTCCTTCTTCAAGTTTGTCTCAATGACGCTTTCTCTTTTCCTTCTCACTTGTTATTTTTTTCTCTCGGAGATAAATTATTCTGTAGGGCGGTGAAATAAAAAAGTGCAGCATATACTTACTTCATTCTGACATGGCGTGGAATAAGTGTTTTGCCGTATCAATTCAACTAAGAAAGTATAGTTGTATACTTATATACATCAATAAAAATATTTCGTCCGTTCACCAAACCACGGGATATCCACCCAATCAAGCTGGTTAAATGCATGCCAGCACACAATGTATCAATCAAAAAGCGTCGTGCTGTCGGAGTTGTTGTTGACAAAATAAATTATAACTTCTTCAACTTACACAACATATTTTTTTATCTAGCACCAAATATGTATACCGCCACTGTACCACACAAGAAAAATTGTTATCGTATTATATTTTAGTAATCGTGAGTGCACAGCAGCAGTTCTAGAAGGAAATGAAATAGACAAGGAATGAATAACAAGAGACAAGTTCAAGGCAAACTTTTTCCTTTTTTCCTTTTTTTTTTGTCCTTTCTTCGTTCGTTCATCCGCTTTACATTATGACGGCTGTGTATTACGTTGCAAGTGAGAAAGCGAAGAAAATGGAACCAGAGTGTCGTAGAAATGGAAGCAGCAGCTTAGACTTTTTTTCTTGTTTTTCTTTGTGTGGAGAAAATGTAAAAAAGCCGAGCAAGTTAGAGCACGTAACTACTGCAGTAAGTAATCCGAATGAATGGGTTGTAGGTTGGTGTTCATGATGGTAATACAATACTTGAATAAAATGGTGTACTTTTTCCCAGATATTATTTTTTACTAAGTCGAGAGAAAAGTGGTGAGTCAGTAAGTACATGAGTGTCCTTCTTCTCTTCTTTTTACTTTCACAGTCTGAACTTTAACTAGGAAAAAGTTTGCATTTTTTTACTCGATTATGGTTTTATGAGACCACACACATTCACACAACTAACTTTTATGTGTATTCATAAATAAGTGCTGTATAACATCTGCATAAAAAGCGGAGGCGAGTGCTTGTTTACCTTTCGCCAATTATAAAAGTATCACTGTCTCAAACTCTTCCAATCACTTGTGTTTTTGATGTGTTTGTTTTAGACTGTCAGTTGCTTGCCACCAGTTATCGTAAAAAAGGAAACCCAACAAAAGTTACAAGGTTTCTCAACTTATGGCAGCAATGCATATGTCATAATGTATTACTTCACCCGGAACGTACGGAATTTAATAAACCTTTTAACTTTTATCACATACTCATAATATTTAATAGAATGTATGCCTCTTCCACTTCTAGGTGACTAACTTTTTCGTTGGAAAATGGTACAATAATGTTGACAATAAAATAAACAGTGAAAAAATTTTATCACAATGCATGCATTTGCATTGGAGCAGATATCTTCCAAGCGGAGCTGAGAGAAAGTTTCTCCGAAACATTCACACGTGCTGCATCCCGTTATACGGAAAAAGTCAAATTAATTTGTGTAGCGAGAATGGCAAAGCGAATCCCATGCCACCCTTCAGTCTAGAGGAAATGACGTGAAAACTGAGAATTTACACCTCGCGAAGGATCATAGACGACCTATAATATTATTTTGTCCTTATACTTGACTTTGCCTTTTGCAAACAATATTCGACTGGTTATCAATTATTGCAGGAATCCCACTAGGGAAGGAGGTTCATATGTCAAGCACAGAATTCACAGAATTAAGCTTTGTTGTCAACCTAACATTCGTAAATTTGAGAAATTATCTGCTCCCGACCAACTTAAGGGCATGTCACTCCCACACAGTCCTAACAAATAAGCTTCAAAGGGAAAATATAAAAAATGTTAATTCTAGTTCAGATTGATTTTTAAGATTGATTAAATTCAGCCGGTGCTAAAATCAGCTTGAGTATTATTGATCAATTCAAAAGCAAGTGGGATAATGTTCCTTCAAATGTAATTCGCCACGGTCAATTTATCAAATTCGTTTGGATCGAAAAGAGTCAAAGGTGGAATCATGGGATGAGTCAGCAAGCTTCAAAACAAGACTGAAACGATAGTGAGCGAGTGCGAGTTATTATTATTGCTGCTTCGATTTTTTTTGGCTTGCTGAGTGCTTTTATACTGGCATTTATAGGTAACCAGCACTTTACCTGTTTTTGTTTAGTTCTGCTCAGTTTTTCTATTTCTTTGATGTATCTTCCGCTTTCCCTCAATTTTTCCTTTCCACTCTGCTCCGTTGCTTGTTCTGGATAGGACGTGATCTTCCGAAGTTGAGAATGTATTATTGGTAGTAATCACTTAAGTACAAGTAGTCGCCATCAGCAGACTTCGTCTTACGTCAAATGAGAGAGAATGAGGACTACTGCCTTTCCATTTGGCAGAATTGCATTCTGGACACACGAGCAAGCACGGAGGTAGCGGGCGCTTCCCACATTGGAAATGTAAGACGTGTCGGTTCGTCGGTTTCTCATCAACAAAGAAAACAATATTTTACAGGTATGGTTCAATATGCGCTGTGCTTTGTTTATTTCCCAGTTGGAAAATTAGCTGTCAGTTGCACTTGTGGCGATGATGAAATTTTTTTGCTTTTTCATTTGCATTAGTAATTCCGGTTTTGTTTGTGAGTCTGCTTTTACCTCTGGGTGAACACGTACTCAAGAAATGCATAATATTTTAACCACGAACGAAACCACTCCTTCGTCAAGCCAGTGCTGCTGGGTATACCATAAAGGGCCAACCTCTTAAACTGATTTTTCAAGGTTTCGCAGCGAAATGGGAAAACAATAATTTCAAGTGTTTTCTTTCAAAATAGGTATGTTGCCTGACACACTTTTGATTAAATAATGCTGACGGCGGAGAAAATCGATTATTTTTCCTTTGTACTATGTACCCGATGATGATTAATTGAACAGTATTGTGCAATGTTCAGGAATTCCGCACTGTATTTTAAACAACTAGTTAAGCGCTGAGAGTTTTAAAAAATTTACGGTAAGCCTTCTTTAGACAAAAGAAATTCAGTTTGCCTGGAAGAAGAACAATCGACTGAACTGTATTGATCAGTTGACAGTGTCAGTGCAGTAAGCAAATGTGTTCACAATGATAAAACTGTGTTAAATAAATATTCTATAAAGGAACACAGCTGAACAAATATAGAAGTCCAGTGGCACTCCAGAAGCTCCAAAAAGTCTTTGACGTATTTGTTATGTAATTTTCAGTAAACTTAACAAACAGTCCAGAAAGTTACCAGTTTCACTGAACACTTCAGTCACAAATCATAGANACTTAACAAACAGTCCAGAAAGTTACCAGTTTCACTGAACACTTCAGTCACAAATCATAGAAATAGTTTGAAGTTTCCAACAGCATTAACAAAACTTGAAAATCAGTTTTGACGAAGGGATTGGTCAGTTTGTGAACGAATATACGCGAGAGGGAAAGAAATTGGAAGAGTGAGCTCTCTCACCTCTCCTATTTTTCTTTCTTTTTGTTGACGTAAAAAGTTAAATTGTATTATTCTTTCCCGTTAGCTCACACACACACACTCCAGCATCAGCAGCTTTTTAAACTCTTCTCATGTTCGATGATGTGATGACTCTGTGTACAAGGAAGAGCGAGAGAAACAGCGACTATGTTGAGAGTATGCACTAGTTGGTCACCCGGGTGAACGTGATCAGGAGAATCAGAGAGAAAGTGGTTGTCGCACTGGGCAGACAAGCGAGCCAACTAGGAGGCTACCAACTCAAACACTCGTATTCCTATAATGTGGCATGCAAGAGCTTTTCCAGTGGCTCTAATCTTCCCGTTTTCTTTATGGTAGTCAGGGCATCTCATAAAAAGCGAAGGCGTCGGTGCTCCCTTCGGAACTCCTCGACTCCAGTCGTTCCTACATGAAGCAATACTGAAAATATGATACTGGAACATACACAAACTATACCTCGTATCTACCTAATGCTTTCTTATTACTCGCATTACATTCATGAGAATTTATGTACATACCCAACTTCCCAAACATGCTGACTAACTTTCACTGGAAGATCTTCCTTATGGTTGTTGGTCGACATATATATAATATGACGGTACTAAAACGTACATACATAATCTTTATATATCTACTGCCACATATGACGGCAAATATTCCACGGAAAACTGCGTATCAAAGAATGAAGAAAAACCTGCCAGTGCGGCTGTGACGTGGTAGCCGAGCATATGACTGAGATCAAAACGGTATCAAAGCAGAGAAATCTACGTACCATATCTTATACAACCCGTAACTTATACAGGAATCTGTATGAAGTTAAGTAACTCCATGAAAGAATTTGTTTAAAAAAAACAGGAGCAGCAGAGCCACACGCTATGCAATCCAACGACGTCTTATGCATACATCCGCCTTGAAAGGATGTTGCCTGTACCCAAAAAATACATGCAAACGACTTCCTAATACTTGTAAGCATAGCATGCCAGCAAGCAACACCCAATTACAGTGAAGCATAGAGTCATAACTGCGAAACCAAGTTGTTTTCTCTTTGATGATCTTACTGTTTTCTTTCTCCGTGCTACAATGCTTGCTAAGTCAGACCAATGCTAACTTCACACAACAACTGTGCCTTTTCCTCCACTTTGATACATTGACCAAGCTGAAAGGAAGTATAGAAACTCGCGAGAGAAAAAAAAACCGGAGCTGCGGAGAATGGAACGCGAAGGATGGTGAGCAAGTGAATGGTGGTAGGTACCACACCGTATCGTTTTCCTAGAGAAAAGGACAGACAGAATACTTTCACAGGAACTATATACACGTACATTTCTTTTGCCCACTTCTCGCTATAAAAATACATATACATATTGCCAAAAAAATTATACGCATTACTCCACCAGACTTCTGCTCTGATAGAGTATTCTTCAAAAGCAGAATAAATGTAGGTATTTATGTACCTATATTAACTAATAAGAATAGATGTATATTTCAAACTTTCAGTATCGGACAATCTTGTTTGGTTGAGTCAACACTTTACCTATATGGTACATATTATATTACATATTTCTGGCGCATGCTTCTCTACTTACATGATCGATTTTTCTTCGTAGGATTTCCCAATGACTGTCCATAGTTTCCTTCCTAGCTTTTTCCGTATATATGCATGTATGTATGTTTGCGGAGCCAAATCTTTGGTTGTAAACGGTTATATCGACCATTGTAGCTGGTGCCGCTATTTGTTGCCGTTGTCACCTTTTGTGCAAATGTTATGGATAAAAATATGTACATTGTAGTTCAGTTGATACTAAATATTACATGGCTCCACCACCGCGCCTATATACATAATATGCACGTGCTTTGTATTCTTATCGCAATTATATCTATCACAATTTTAGCGTGTTCAATGCGGGCACTACTACAGGGCACAGACGATGGGGTAGATCAGTTCATTAAGTATTCTCTTTTCTGAAGCTGTGCATCTAATGCATAATTTTATGAGAAATAGTTATATTCACTCATGTGTTCACTGCATTATATTTACGTACTATAAATACGTACTCGAGAACGATGCCCTTACCTTGTCATTGCATACCGCTGGGCTGTGGTAGATGATCCGACAAGTCTAATCCATATTAATTAATTGCTTAATTTACAGCAGTCATTGACATTGGCGAGGAGGATTGGATGATGTGATCCGTGCAATACAGAAAGTTAAGTCAACAAAGTCACAAACCATCCCCACAAAACTAAGTCCCGTATTCGGTGACGCGTAGGATGGAATGCATTAATGCAAAAGTACATTTAAAATCCTATTTTGCTTTTAAAGTACCCAATGACAATCAGGCCGCGACAGTAGAAAATGGAAAACGAAAAAGATAAATTTCCTTAGATTTTCTCCACCCATCCTCATACCAAAAGGGAGATCAAAAATGCATTTTTGTACCTTATCCCACCTCTACCTTTTTGACTACCTATGAAAACGCTACCTTTTTTTAATTCAACAGAATTGTGTTGGGTGATCCGCACGCGTTTATAATCGACACAAAATAAAACGAGGTTGGAGGAAAGGAAATCCCAGCTGTCTTTCTCTGTTACAAAAAACTGCTTTTATATTTTGATGACACACAGCACAGTCAATATAATATGTGAGTATATTTAAATGTCATGCATGTTTACAATATACTCCCTCACTCAACTCCTTCGCTTTAAAAAGACAGAAAATTTACATAGGACTCGTAACTTTGCGAGCCGCAGTGGAAAAGCAGAGAGAAAAAAGATTTCGAGGCGAATTTTCACTCCGCTCCCGTACACTGTGTACGGTTAGGAGTGGGAAGTGACTACCTAAAAAATGACGGACTTGTGATTGCTCGTTTGTACATATTTCTATTCAAATAAGTGAAGACGCCGAGAACTGCTCTATGGCACTGTTTCCTGTATTTGCTCACTGCATGTTTGGAAGTTTTCCTTTCCCTGTTATTTGCTGATGCCACCGACAATTCATGCAGGCATTTTTTTAAGTGAACGCACGAAGTAGTGATTTCTTTCGGAGGAAAAAATTGCCCTGCAATTGTGTTTGGCACACGACAAACGGTAAAAAAGAAAGTTAAAGATTGAGAAATATATTTTTTGCATGCATACGGCTTTTTCTCTTTTTTCTGTACACACTTTTGAAAATTTTCAAACAGAACACGACAAAACTGCATGTATGAGAAATGCGGTGGGAGAAGTACCCAAAAGTGTTTGTGCAATAGAGGAATTCAAACAATGGAACCAACTGTACAATGTACACATGCAATGAATCCGTTTTGCCTCAAGAAACTTTCACATTCTGAGAATATTACTGCTTCCATATTTATTAACCAGGAAACATGAGTAGTGAGGTGTGCTCTGAGCATCATATCTCCGCTGCCTGGTTTTTTACACAAAAAGCAATATTTGAGTTTTGGCAAAGAGCTGGATCTACATATACATCACACAATAGAAGTGCACAATAGTTTCATGTGAACCCAAAAACCATTTGCAAACAAGACAAAACAAGAATCACGACTCCTTGGGAAGTCTTGAGTAGTAATAATATAACAGGATTTCCTTGCGCTCCGCTCTTCCTGTTTAATCATGCAAGTTCAGCATTTACTTCAATTTATAATTGAGTTCAGTAAATCTAGGAGGATGAGAAGGGAAATTTGAATTGCTTTTTATCTCATATTTTCAGAATATTTTGTGTTTAAGCATAAATGCCACAAGAATTTGGGCCACACTGGGAGGCTTGTATTCATTGAGAAGAAATTTGTCAATCATCGAACGCTGTACAACCAAACAGCTTACCAAGATTTTCGCTGCTGTATTGAAGAATGCTAGCTAGCAAGGTACCATTAAATTATGTTGACAATAGACCACCACATCCTGTGCTTTCTTTGATAAGTTCAACACAGTACAAAGTACAATCAGCACTTTTCCAGATTGCCACAGCGAGAAAAAAATCCTGCACCGCGTAAGCATTTTTTTCCGTTGACAATGGCAGAATTGAGGACAAAATTTTTCCCATAAATAAGTATTGCACCTGAAATACCGGCTTTCAAAAATATAAAAAATGGTTGGTTGCGTAATTCCCTTTTTTCGAACTGCGTTGAATGAAAAAGTATAATGTTGACAAGAGTTACCTAATATCTCCGTTCACACACCAATAACACGAGGCAAAGTGACTTTATTTCCATTCCTGCATTTTCTCTTTGGCTTTTCCTCTTTTATGTACAAATACTGCGTACATGTGCATGTAAAGGAGACACGAAGTCCCTGGGGAATTATGGAGCAACAGCCATGCATACGAGATGGATACGGACGTTTCGTTCTAATAATAAATGTATGGATGCATATTCTTCCAAAAATAACTGAATAACCAGAAAAAAATTGAGGGAAAAAGAAAAAGCATTTTTACTTCACGAAATAGAATAGTTCTTATGCAGCAGTACATAAACTAATAGGCAACGGCGGTAGCAGCCAAAAAACTACTTCAAGAGAAAACATGATGAGAAAGAGAGTGGGACCGAGAGGGCAAAGTCTTGCTCCGAGTTCAAAAACTTTGAGCAACAACACACACTCAAGCTCCTCTTTCAAGAGTTTCTACGCGGTCGTGGTACATCCATCTCCTCCAAACACATACACACACACATCCTTAAAGTTGTTAAGCTTTTTGACACTGTACAAAACATGCATTTTACCGACTGCCGCTCTTCTCACTTTCCCTGAGAAATAAATATCTGCTCCATAAAAACGCTGTTGTGACCTATACATATGTTGCTGGAAGCAACGGCAGTTACAAGACTAAAAAATTGAACTACGTGAACTTAAAGTGAAAGGAAAACAAGTTGATGGCACCAGCCACCAACGACACAGCAAGTCAAAAGAGAAAAAATGGTAGACAGGTCGCAACATCAGCAACAGAACTAAAAGACCATCACTTTCTCTTTTTTTCTCTTGCCCTCTTCCTTTTTTGTGTACTCTACGGTTTAACATTTCATTCAAAGTATTGTATCCATGTCTGATAATCTTATAACAAAGCACAAGGAACATATAATCCTCATATGTGTGCATAATACATACTATGAGATACTTCTCATTTTTTTGCTTCAGGTGCAGGTGGTGGTTGTGTAGTGAAAGCACACTTACTTCTTCATGCCGGCTCGATTACCACTCTTCTAGACTGCTTCACAAGCCCTTGGCTCTCCATATCTTTTTTCGGTGATATTTACAAGACCAAAGTCGGAAGACTGTGTTCCTCTTCCACTCACATCATTTTCAAGAATCTTTTTTCTTCACATTCTTTCATGAACTAGGATCCCATCCATCGCGGAAGATAGAAAAAAAACAAACTCCTTTAACAACTTCTACAACTACTTTCCAACAAAATGTTCGGAAAGCTTGTCTCATAGGTACATTATTTTATGTACGTGGTAAGCAAATTGTTCTTAAAAGTAGTAGGCATGTAGCAGTGAGAGTAGGAAGTTTATAACATGAAAAGGCTTGTAGCTTTCTCTGCTTTCCTATTTAAAGAGAAAATCACAAGTTGCTGCTTACGCCTTCCATAAAAACAAGGTTGGTGTTGGTGCTGATAGTAATGGTGCGATAGGGAAGTACGAAAATACGAGTTTCACTAGGTTTGGAAACCTAGATATTACAAGGCACCTTCGGAATACCAACGCGAAATTTTCAATACATACTTTCCAGACGTACTCTTATGATGTGGACCGATATTACATTTCACGAAACAAAGCACATCGCATCTTCATCTTCATCATCCTTCTCTTCTTCATCATCAGACACGATACTCGAGAAGCAGTGCTCTAACGGACATGTATATATTGTTGTACCTTGCACATTCTATGTACATAATAACAGCGTAATTCATTCTTTTCCTTTCACAGGCCTTTTCGACTCAATTTTTGCGGAGGCAGAGGAACTACTTGTGCGGTGCAGGTCTTTCAACTCTGAGAAACATATTTTTCATGCTGCCATTCCAAGGCTTTACGACTCATCCTTTAATATACCTATTTCGCCTGAGAACCGTCTATGAAGGAAGGGAAAGGGGTAGGACGAGAACTGCGAGAGAGAAAATGTCTTGTTCCGTGAGGGAATGCACGCGAGGACAAGCATGTATGCATGACTGCCACTGTATATTATGGAATTCCTTGTTGTGTGTGTTTGGTAGCACGAGAGTGGCAATAAGTAAGTGGTGCTCCTGCCACGACAAGAAGAGGAAAAAAGTCTTTGAAAAAAAAAGAAATAGAAGTTTCGCATCGTCCCCATCATTGCATTCGGTCCTCTCGTCATCTCGCCTGGTCTTAAAGGGCTTATACGTACATTATTACAGTGAGTGCAAATATACACATATTGCTGGAAGACTTGAAAGTAAGTACCCCCATCTCCTTCTTTCTTAGGCGTTTCTATCTGCTCCAGAAAAAAGGCATCAATGTGAAACCCTGTACTAGTATATGCATTTCATGATAAAGCTTAACTTTGCACTGTCATCATCGTCACGAGAAAAAAAACATGATCAGCAACACCAGAAAGATCTTAACGCGCACAATGACTTTCTTGTGTTCGACTCTACTTACATGCCTAACGCATCTACCAAATGAAATTCTCACGAGTGAAACCGGATGGATTGGACGAATGTCGTGTTCCTTGACTCGTTTTGAGAAATATTTGTTTCTATAAAATTTTATTTTTTTCAGTCATTCTCCATTTATGTGCATGACAGGAAAAGGAAATTTTCTGTTCCACAGAAGGAGAAAATCGTAATGCTGGAGATTGGGTGACAAAACTCTGGCCGTGAAAGGAGAAATAGAGCCGTAAAAAAGAAGGGACTGATCATCATAATACATTTTAATAATCTATCTCATATATTTACCGATGGGAATGGGACATAATACAGGCACATACACGCTTTCTCCCTGTACATTCGCACAACATGCAAACGCAAACAAAGATTGACTTTTGCTTGGTCTGTTTTTCCTTTGAAGAAAACGTACGGGTCCCAACATTCACGTCCCTGACTGTATACCATTTTCTCGGAAAGAAATGCAATCGCTTGGGGAATACACATGTTCGCAAACAAATGGGAATCTCTCTGATCTCATGAAATACAGGGAAACATAACCAGATATAAAAGAGTAAAATACGGAGGAAAGTTGAGCTGCTTTTCTTCATTACATTGGATTATATAGGCTGTCATCATACGTCGGTACAGAATAGGGATACATATGTATGCTGTATGTTGTGTGCACACGGTTTATATTATCCCCAATTCGTGTCCGATTCCATCCCAATCTCGCTGACATCACGTTACATATTCCTTTAAAAACTAAGTAAGACGAGAAAAATTGTAAGTGACAAGCTCAGTTGACACGACATGGGTACATGTTTATGTAGGTATTCTATGAAAACCACTTTGAACAAGAAAAATGCTGATCGTTATCGTAGTTTTGTTGATTTTATGGACAGACCTTGGTTTTTTAAGTAGACTACTCATCCACACACATTCCCATTCCATTTCATCAGGCACCGACGAAGGACCAACTGATGAGGTTTCCTCATCCGTGGCGTTTGCTTTAATCAACAATACAATAAAATGCAAATAAAACAATCTCATTTCTCTGATTTGATTGGACAACTTTCAAGGGTGCTTCTTGTTGTCCCCGACTTTCACAGAAACCTAAAATCTCATCGTTGTTTTCCTTCAAGGGAATTTTTATTTCCTCATACATAATGGTGGCAGGCAGCGGATTTACTTTAGATGGATTTTTATGATCCCTCCGGCGTTGAGGATTGATTTTGTAAAACTAAAAGACTTCCCAAAGAAAAGTTCACCGAACAAATAAAGAAACCGAGAAAACCTGAAAAACCACTTAATTCCATTTTCTATTTTGATCCATATTCAATTCTACTTTCAAAACTTTTTCAAACAACTGAAAGGAAAAGAACTTCACATACTTTTTAATAATACAAAATTCATATCTCGCTGGGATATTACAATAATGTCACTTTTTATTAGTATTCTTTGAGTTTAGTTTTAAAAAAACTTTTTGGTCAAGGTTACAACAACGTTTGTACATAGTCCGTACCCAAATGACGTGATGCATCGGTTGTGTACATAAATACCCTCTTTCCTTTTTCCAGCCTGTGGTTCAAGAGCAACTCTGAGTAATGTTCGTTACGTTACACGTCTAACCTTTCGCTCTTGAAGGTTATCCCTATAAACATGTACAACAATTACAATGAAGACACACCAGCAAGGTAAATATTTTGAGGAGAAAGAGAGAAAGCCTATGTTTACGTTACAGAGTTTAGGTAGTCTGACATTTTCCACTTTCTCCGGTCTGTTTAGCATGGGATACTGGATATAGGCGTAAACAGATCACCACGAGGGTCATTCTTCGTTTAAAGGAGATACATAGCTGTAGGTACATAAAACAGTATTTTGCTGCTGTGCCTTCCCCCCTTCCCCCTTTTTCATATAAAATTAATAAAGCTAAAATCTTATTACGGGATATTATAAAGGTATTACGACTGTATTTCCGGATAAAGCTGCTTTTTTTACAATATTGCCTACCACCATCACGCCATCAGCAGCATGTGCTAGGATGATGGTAACTTGTCTACCCGAAAATTGAATTCATCCTTTTGTACAACAAAGGACTTTTTTTTGTAGAACTCTTATTGCTTAAGGCCAATCATTTTCTAGTTGCAACAAGAAGTTTTGCTAAATTCTGTGGGTTCCTTTTGTGAGGCAGAATACTACTCTCCAACTGTCTATCGTACCATAATAATTTGCGTCAGGATAATAATAATAATAGTAATATTACTAATGCCAGCCAAACACCGGCAAAGCCGATTTAAACCCAATTTCCTATTTACCCAAATGCTTACATCGCACAAAAAGAACTTATAACGACAGCACGTTTGAGTTTTCTCGGCTTCTTCGGCGAGTGAATGCCAAGCGCAGTTGCAGATCAACAAAAAAAGGAAGCATATTATTAAGTCGAAGGAAAAATATTTGGAGAATTGGTGTTCATGTGTACCACATAGGAGTTGGAGTGGCTTAAAGCAATTTTCTCCTGGATGGGAGAGGATGCTTGCCAAGATGTGAAAGGATAATAATAATGAACAAAAGAGAACTAGGTACATATTTGAAGAACAGAGGATTAACAATTTTCTCCAAACCTACCATTCTTATTTCAGCTGAGAGCAAATATTGATATGTTGCTCTACCCATGCATATGATAGAACGGGAGCGGAAAAAGACTTGGTAGAAACGGATGTGGAGAAAATTAAACCGTACGCGGGAGCGTTATTATGATGACCTTGTCCGTCGTTAGATTGTTCCAATGTGATAAACAGATAGAGAGAATTACGAACGAAACTTACCCTGGTGGATACGGGAAGCATTTTCCATAATATCTGTCTGCTTCTATTTGCAATCTCCATCTCAAGCTTTTGTGAGGTTCCTCGTTTTTGCAAACTAACTAAAAAAATCCTTTTATGAGATGTGTCGTGTGCCTCCGCTTTTCATTCCGTGATGGGTATTCGGTTGAAAGCGAGAGATGAATATTATTATTGACGTTCTTCTTATCAAATGGATCCTTTTGTAGTTGCTGGAATGCTAACTATGCATACTATAACAGCCAGCTTATTTTGTAAAGTAGGTCTCGGTGGAATTGTGGCAGGAACGTTATTGGTCGAGAAATGAAACAATACGATTTTCTCCTTTCAAAAAAGTTGAAATCTCCCTTTCCTTCATTTTACATTGAATGCACGTAGTAAATTTTATGCGGAGGTAGTACAAACTGGAAAAGTTTTCACTCAAAACTTCG
>JAHZNF010000934.1:0-14509 GCA_027744215.1 Troglopedetes dispersus
AATTAATTTTATTCTTAAGAAATTAAGTACATACCGACTAGAATTTTTTGCACCAACATTCGGGCTTCTACATGGTTCGGAGCCAAACTGTAGAAGAAAGCTTCCCTCGGACACATTTGGTTAATTCCGGTGGCATCTTCCTCGCTTGAGCTGCTGTCGGAGTTGCTGTCATCATCGTCATTCAACAGGTGGATTCCGCGGAAAAGCTCGAGGAACTTTCTTTGCATTTTCTCGTCAACATCTGCAGCAATAAATTTCAGGCGAATTACATGAAAATTCAAAAATTGGATATGTTGCAAGACCAAATTGATTACTTCAAGAATTAATTGGGATTTTTCTTAACTCACTTCGCATTCCTGGAACGAAACGACGACCAACGTGGTAATGCCATTCCTTATGCAAGTAATCACCGCCCGGTTCCTCACACTTTGGCCTAGTGAAACAATTAAAAAGGGGCATGCTTGAATGAACTTGTTTGTTACGTTATCGTCATGCACCACTAACTCAACAAGTGTACGCGGTGCACGTACAGCCTTGCAAAGGATTTCTTGAGATGAACTTACTGCAAGATCTCATCCGATCCATAGAACATAATTGACATGAATAGGTACACTCCCACAAAACTAATAACATTCAGATAATGCTCCTTTGGAATGGCGAGCTTGGCAAACAGGTCAAAAACATTGTCGATAAGCTTCACTGGAGAGTGAATTGCCGTTTGGTAGACATCCACTCCGGAGCCAATGGTACTTCCGATAAGCTGTTGCTCCTTGGTCACTGAATCATCTACCACGGCTTCCGCCTGAATTTCCAAGTTGGACTTGGAGTACCCTGTGATGGGCAATGGCACTGCGGCAGCCAAAGTTATAGCCGGAGTGGCTCCTGAAACTTGCTGCTCCTTTTGATACTGGTCAATCCCCACAAGGTCAGGATGATGCTGCAAAAGTGGGGAGGTTTGTCTCCCGTGACCACTTGGAGATGTGACCTGATCCTCTCTGCTTCCGCTACTACTCCTGCTGAACATTTCTGAAAGTGGAGGTCTTCCGGAGCTCTCGCTTTGGAGTTGCTTTGGTCGAATGCGGATGCGCCGCCTCTGGGCTCGGGGACGGTTCGGATTGTAGGCGTAAACTGCCCCATTCCGACTTTCTTCCGCTTTCGGCTCATCATCCGAAGGCATGTATTGAGTAATTGGTCCATGTCTCGCGATCATATCAGGTGGAGGTGGGACCACGGAGACGGACATGCCGTCGCTCGGAACTGCGAGTAAATCTTGCACGTCATCTTTCACCGTGAAATCATCCAAATGGTGGTTCCCACTTGATAACTCAAAACAATTTACTAGCACACCTAGAATCACTAATAATAGTGAATGGCACTCCCGCCTGCTTGAAAACAGCAGCATTTTATTTTTGGCAAATTGAAATTATTTTAGAAAACTAAAGCTAAAGAGAAAGTACAAAAAAAAAGAGTTCACCAAAAACACACGCAACTTAATTTTTTTTTCGCTACAAAATTTCCGAAGAAATCACGGAGTTCTGAAAATGCTGCATGATCCAACTCCTGGGATCATAATACTACTAATCAATAACTTGCTTATCAATCTTCAATATCAATCACTCCTCCGAGAAACTGGTGAAGGAAGCAGCGGGGGAGTTGCTTCTTCACAGAAGTGTGTCAAGAATGAAACTAACCCTTGAGAAATGATAATTGTAGCTTTAATGGCGGTAGAAGCGAAGGTTCCTTGATTGTAATTTATGACCATACTTTGATCTGATTTTTTTTTCAACTGTGTGGTAAGGATTTATAGAGACGTAATGCAGTAATATAATTATAATATATTAATAGAGGCTTATCAGTTTGTTTGCACTAGTGTAATGTAGTGTGGACGGTCAGACGGTTCAATCCTAAATAAATTATCAGTTCACGCAGTGCTATCCTATCTCAGCTCGGTTTTTACTTACTTCGCCCTTTTCCTTCTTCCTTGCACAACATTACCAAATTGAGAAAAAATAGGCACATGAAGCAACATGATAACTAGCCATCTTTTTTACATTTTACTACTCGAATCACCAATAATAATAAAACAAGGAGCTCATCTTCTCTTCTCGTATTTTTTTGAAACTCTCATCAACAAATCATGTAATGGCAAAAATGTAGGTGAGCAGTGTGTGTGTGTGCGTGTTTCTCTCTTTGTAAAAATTGTTTGAAATATCCCAAACTTTAATTCCCTCAACAAGAATTAAGGAACACATATTAAACATTCTACTAATGTATACACATTTATGTGTGAAGCAGAAGTTAAATTGTTGTTGTTTTCGAATGAAACGTGTTTTATGCGGTTTCGTTTTCATTTTTTTTCTTCACAAACAAGAAAACAATATTACCAGAGATAAGACTGAATGGAATTTTAAACAAAGTTATAATGCTGCTCATTTACGGCGGTTGAGAAAAGTTTTTGTGCATCCCAAAATAACAATTTCGCCGATAAAAATAATGACCATAATATATATTAGTGTTGAATGGAGGAAGCTCGAGTTGCATCAAATAAATGTGTAATAAAAAAAATCTCAGAAAGTAGAATAAATGATTTTTTTACTGATAAGCTCTTATTATGTGATTGGTAAAATGGGTGGGGGAGTGCAGAGGATTCATTCAATGCATGCAAATGCATAGATAGAATACCTACTCATCCTATCTGAATGGGCTCTTGCAAATTTTCACTTTGTTAATAAATGTGTATTTGTTTGGCTCATGCTCCACCTTCATTCACATGATCTTCTTCGAAAAATAAAAATGTTGCACACAGACTAGGCCATTCATGTTCAAAAATGTGTCTTAAAGTAAAAAGCCCCTCAGACTGAAAGTTGTTCATTATTATAGCTATTTTAAAAAAAATGTGCAACACGAGTAATCAATTCTTTTTTTGGGATCATTTTCTTGGAGTTACGTGCACCTTTATTACACTCGTCGATTACGGTATACACACAACTGCTAATTGAATGGAAAATCATAGTGTTTTAGTTTTAGCAGACCAAAAAACATGAAGATGAAAAGGAATTGATTTTTTTTAAATTGCGGCTTCTCAGCTAAAACAAAAGGCTCTTAATGAACAATTTCCAAAGTTGTTCAATCTCATTTAGTAATTAATTGAACTCAAACACGAACACACTAGATAAAATTAGCTTTTAGCAATCACACACTTTTTGTGTTCGTCTTGAAAAAAAAAATGATGTCGGCCGGCGGTTCTACAAAAATAATATAAAACATTCTTGTAAGTAACGAAATGAACAATTTAAGTAAATCAATTTCTGAAAAAATGACAAGCCTAAATAAGGGATTTTCAGATTCCACAAATATTTTCACTTTTTTTTGGTGACCGACCGACCACTTTGGTAGAAATTTTTTGAGTAAAAAAGATCACGTCCAATATGTTTTTGTGTACAACAAAACTACACCATTTTGCTTCTAAATAACTCTCTTGAACATTATGCTTTCCCAAATTATTATCTTTCTCACGAATAGTTTGCTTCAAAGAAAGTTTCATCTTTCTTGTGTTCGCACAAAAATGGGACAAAAATTGATTGTGACCACACAGGAGATGATAACCTGCATGCAGAGCAGAGCAGTATGAAAAATGTTTCCTGTTTTTATTGTTCCTCCTCACTTTTTACAGTTTTTTTAGTAGAAGGTATATTTTCATATTTGCACAATTGGTCGTGGTCATAATATAATATTTTATGAAATAAAAATAACAATAATTAAAGCACCTGAAAACAGCGCAACCTGTTGTACATGAGTACATTATGTACGAATATATAAAATATTATAAGCATAATAAAGTTACACAAGGGAAATAGTGGGAAACTATTTCAAGAAATAAATTAAATTAATTAAAAGGGAAACTTAATTGCATAATACACATTCTGGTTTTTGATGAACTCAATTGCGGCGAAATAATAATTATATTTTTTTGGAATTCATCTTGTTTCCATTTCCTTCTTGCATAAGTAGTACTGGCTAGCTTGCAGATTCATTCATGCCATCTCGGTTGTTATCAGTGGTGGTGACCAACAAAATGGTCAATATGCTTGATATTAAACTGAGAATGAAAAAAAATAATGAGACCAGTTACAAGTTTGCAAAATAAATGGCGAGTCTTCTAAATATGTGCGCACAAATTCAAAAAAATGCTTACCACAATGGTACCCATGTTAGGCGCTCTCGACACAAACTGCTCGAGCGTGTCCACAGGCTTGTGGAAAACCAGGTTAAATGATTGGCACACCAAACTTCCAAAAGAATGACCTGGAAGGCAGGGAATAGCTGGCTTGTACACAGGCCTATCAAAGGGATAACCCATGGGCCTCCTGTCCGGATATCTTCGTCTGGGAAGGCCGCAGAAGATGTAGGGTGAGTTGCAGGTTTCCGGGATTTTCAAATCTTGAGGGAGGTCCTGAACACGGTCCTCATCGAAGTTCGTCACTGCGGCGCCTGAAGGGTCCGGTCCAAATTCCTCCATTTCGTGGATAGTTCGCGACCATGGCTTTGTCAGGGCGGAGTCGTGAGATCGGCGAGTAATGATGTTCTTGCCAACTCGCACTGAAAAAAAAAAATACCAACTTTGCGAGAAACATTATCATTCCAGAAATTCTCGGACTTTATAGTCGCTTGGCAAAGGCTGCGAAAACTGGTGTAATGGTTGCTGTAAGTATTTCACACATCAACTTTCACTTATCATAATCTCCTTCTTTTCCTGCGAAAAAATTTTTTTCTACGCACATTTAACTTGGAATGCATCCAATTGGAACATGAGTCGTCTCTGTTCTTTCATATGAAGTCTTCGACCCTTCTCGTCGTACCGAGGTGCCATGAAAATTCTGACAGTTCCTTTGCCGGATCTGCTTGTGGCGCATGTTTTACGTTCCTGGAAAATAAAATTAATTCAAACAATGCTTCACAAATTTCATGAACCACCTTATCATTTCTGTCCCCAAATTTTAGTAGATAATCTAAAACTTACAATAACAATCTTGAACAAGAAAGGTTCATGGGCCATGTGCACTGCGCAGACTTTAGCCTGCTCGTCAGCCGCCACATCCACACTTCTATCCACGCCTGGGGCCAAGTGAAACTTCCTGTCTGTCCAGAACGTTCTCAGCTGGTTCACGTGATCGTGACCTTTGGAGATGACTTCAATGTGGTGAATCTCAATTCCTCTCCAGAGCAGAGGGAATTCTCCCTGAAAAAATAATTCCAAAACATAAATGAAATCCTTTCTTCTTTTCAATATTTTTTTTGTACATTTGATTATATTGATAACTTACTCCAATGATCTTGTAGGGTGGCAAGTTTTGCTTGAATTTCTCAAACAGGTTATCAATCACAGTGTGATAAGTGTAGAAAGCCGGATCTCTCATGGACATAGCTTGCTCAGCCATTGGACCTGGAGGAATGTGTAACTTGTAGAAGGGATCCGTCATGAAGCCGATCATCATGTGGCCAAAATTGTGGAGACCGAAAGTATCATAGAAGATCGGGTTCACTGACAGCTGGGAAGCCTCAACCGTGTTCGAGAACGGCTCAATTCCTTGAGTGTGGTGAATCTTCAGTTTTTGCCCGTTTTGCTAGAAAACAAAAAGAAAGTGTGATAATAATAATAATAATAATAATACATGCCTCACAATGCCCCATAAAATGTACTATGATGTGTGAAATACTTACAGCAACCATTACACCAGTTTTCGCAGCCTTTGCCAAGCGACTATAAAGTCCGAGAATTTCTGGAATGATAATGTTTCTCGCAAAGTTGGGATCATCCAAAGTGAATAATATCCTGAAATTAGAATTTAGACATGTGAGCCATAAATCATGTTTAACCTAATTTTTTTTGGTAAGCTATTGATAAGGTGACATACTGTCAGGGGTTGTTTAGGGGGACGCGCCGACCACCACTTGCCAGAAGCGAGATCAGCCAAGTGGGAGTTATATCCTTCATGGACAATTCCTCCAGGAATGAAGTCCAGCTCGAAAGTCCTGTGCAATCCATTTGACAGTCTTTCAGCATTGTACCTAAATCAGAAAAAAATATTAACATTTCATAAAAAAATGGACACGCGTTATTCATTTTTAGAGTTTACATGTGAATGCAATTTAGAAGACTCCGCCCTCACTTCACACAACAACACATAAAAGCTCATATCGACATGTGCTGTGATTGATCGACCAAACATATTTTTGTACAAGAAAGCTCTCAAATTTTACCATGATTTTCTATTAATTGAAACAAGGAGCACGCAACGTGCCTCTTCATCTTTTTTTAATTGAGGAGCAAGCTATAATTTTTTTAACACACACAACTTTTACTTTCTTCTCTGCACACACAGACACATATTTGCTTGCACTTATCTGAACCAAAATTTGGTGCTGAAGGGATATACGTACATTGTAGTTAAAAATGTTTGAAGATGTGCTTCAAAAAATAGGTTTACTTCGGCACTCAACCAACAAACAAAAAATATATATATTTGCGGCTTTCTCATTTTTGAGGTTCATGTTCACTCAATTTTACCTCATCGCGGTGATCGATCGTATCATGTTTCCCTAAATTATTATTACATTTGTGTGCAACTGTTAAAAATTATAAGGGCAGTCTTGTAAACGCTGCGGAGTAACAATGTTCAAAGCTCTAAGATTAGAATACGTGGTGATTTGATGAGTGAGCCTGATACCTTGCCAAGAATGAGCGATGCATGAAGAAGAACAACTCGGCTCGTCTGTCAGGATGCCTGGTTGCGTTCAAGGGGTACACTTCATGCCAGTACCTTATCATTTGCACAAAAGGTTAGATAACAGATTATTAACAATTAGAAAATTATTTAATAGGGTTAATGTGCCGTAATATGTACTCATCATAATAATTATGAGTTTCGGTGCTAAAATCAAAGGAATCTGCTCCATTTTTTCATACCAATGATGTTGGTTCACCATGAGATCCTCTCTCCAGTACCACAGCTTGTTCTCGATTCCATTGTCCAGCCCAACTCTTCCGTCCACCACAATGCATTTCTACATTATGATATGTGTCAATAAATGATTTGTTGGGGAACATTGGATAAGGTAAAAATAATAATTATTGAAGCATAAAAAATAGACCTACATCCTTCTTTCCTTTGTGACCCTTATGATGATGATGACCCTTATTTTGTCCTTTCCCTTTTCCTCTGTGACCATGACCGTGACCATCCCTATCTCCATCATCACCATCACCGTCACGGTCGCCATCATCTCCCTTTCCTCTATGTTTCT
The DNA here is from genome assembly GCA_027744215.1 of Troglopedetes dispersus. Taxonomy (NCBI): domain Eukaryota; kingdom Metazoa; phylum Arthropoda; class Collembola; order Entomobryomorpha; family Paronellidae; genus Troglopedetes; species Troglopedetes dispersus. Next base: position 7,306 of record JAHZNF010000934.1, read on the forward strand.
TGTTGTTGTGTCCACCACTACCACCTTTGTGCTTGTTTTGCCGAGCTTTGGTGGTCCCATCGCTCAAACGGCGCATGGTTTCCTTCAACTTCTTCTCGTCAGCCTCACCACCAGCATCGCCCTTTTTCCCGGTGTTACTACTTCTCTTGTCTCCAATGATAAGCTTCCCATCCAGTCCCACGAATTCTCCAGACATTTCTGCAGATTCCGACACAGATCGATCCTTGGAGGAAGTGGAGAGAGTGGAGTTATTTTTGGGGGACCGCTTGATACGGTTTGCACGAGCAGGGTCCTTTTTCTCCAAAGTTAGAGCACGATACCTATCAAACTCGTCCTTGATAAGGTGAGCTGGAACGAACCAGTCGGGCATGGCGTCAAGAGGATGGGCTAACGTGAAGCCGGTCATGTCAGGTCGCTCTTGGGCTGCGGCCATGAGACCCAGATACCAGATCTTGGGATTCACCTTCTGACTATGAAGGAGATCCTTGGCTAAGGCTAATACATCCGCGGGTGATCTTTGACCTAATTTATGATATTTTTTAGAAAGTAGAATTAGTGGAGAAATTTTAGAAGAGGAATGATTAGATTATGGTGCAGAAATACTTACCAACAAAAAGTCTCTGTAATTGTGTCCAGGCTTCGATATGCATGGGACTCAAACTGTAGAAGAAAGCACCCTTCGGGGACAACTCATTAATATGGGAAATTTCTCCGGATAAGTCTTCCTCACTTGAGGAATCGCCCCCGCCACCCTCCAAGTGCTCACCCTTGAACAACTGCAAAAATTTCTGTTGCATTTTTTGGTCCACAGCTGAAAACATAAAAAATAAAATTCCATTTGAGCACCAAAGAATGCATGCTAAAAATTTAGCAGAGTTATCATTGAAGTATTCGAGAAAAGACAGCTTACGAGCTGCTGCCACAAATCGTCTTCCCGCATGATAAGCCCACTCCTTGTTAATGCTCTTTTTATTCCCTCCAGTGATCTCACAGGTTAACCTGGTATTTTTAAATTAAATTAATTACAATGCTTAGACTTCAAAAATACAATGCTTCCTCCTAACGCTTCTGGCGCGAACTTTTCAATATTTTTTTTGCTACACTTACTGAAGCACGTCCTCAGTGCTATAAAGCAAGTACGACATGAAGAGATAGATTCCGACGAAGCTTATCACGTTCATGTAATGATGCTGTGGTACAGCCATGTGTTGACCAAGATGGATAAGGTACTGAATGGCCTTCTGCGGATGAGCAAGAATATCATGGTAGATATCCAAAAATCCCACATGCGAGCCAAGACCCGACTCAGCCACAGCAACAGCGTGGTTCTCATCAGGAACGAACACAGTGGTGGGTGGTCCAACGGCCACAACCGGAGCAGCTGCAGCTTGTCCAACAACTTGTTGCCCATCTTGAGCCACAGCTCCTTCAGCGTACTCAGAAGCAACTGGGACAGGTTCAAGAGGTTGCTGCACTTGTTGCACAAGTGGTCCCTGCACGAAAGACTTTCTTGCCCTTTGCTGAACAGGAATGGCTACACTGCCAGCAGCCTGTGGCTGTTCCAAGGTTGCAAGTACAGGTAATTGCGGAGGTGGAGGAGGAGGACCTGCTGGACCTGCTCGCAATCTCCTCAATCTTTTCAGCATGGGATTTGACTTGGATTGAGGTTGTGGAGCACCAGGTGGAGGTGCCACGACCACAGCGGGGCCTGCCGGACCCATTTTTGACTCCAGTGCCACATTATCAAAAGCGTATTGGGTGATTGGACCATTAACTCTTTGAGAGTCATGATGATCACTGGGGAGCGCCAACAGGTCTTCATTTGTGTCAATAAATGAGCTAGGATGAAATTGGGGGTCTGCCAACACTGCACTCGTTAAAAATAAGGTGAGGTAGCAGAGGACGGAGCACGTGGAGGCCAGAGAGCTCGAGGACATTTTGAAATACTTGCGGTGAACACCGAAGCACTTCATCTTGGCGAAAAAGTTTTTCTTTGCACTGCGAAACACACGACGGGAGGTGAGTGTGAGGTAAAACAGTTTCCGAGTCAGCTTGCTCGCGGGGCCTTCATGATACATATTCCCACATTTAGAAGGAGCAATTTTGTCTGGCAATTAACTCTTCAATAAAGTAAAGTGACACCAAAGACCTTATCCTGTGGCACCTTATTGTAATATGGCTTAGTCGAAGGCCGACCAGCTTCTTCAGAGTCGACTCGCAAGTTGAGACTGAAATGAAAAGTGATCAGGATTGTTGATGTAATAGCAATCGAAGCAAATTAAGCCCAATCAAAAGTCACCCACACACAAAAATCTCAGATGAAAAAAGGGAAAATCGAATAATCATACTTTTAATTAATTATTACATATTCCATCCATCCTAATATTTTTAGGCATTCAAAAAAAATTTTTACTATACATATATCACTACTATTTTTTTAAAAAAATTGCTTAGGTCCACATCTACCTTAACATAGTATACCAATGTACATAATAATACTCATGTATATTCCTCCATAAATAAGGTGCATGCTCGAAAAGCTCACGTAATACCCAAAACTCCGTGAAGTTATGTGCGCTCTGCATCTATTACGCAGGTTGGAGTATCAGCGCGGCAACAACACAAAAACTCATCGACAGATCAGGTTACTTTACTACATAACCGTGAACACCATATCCATAATTATAATTATCTGACAGGGCATAGTATACACAATAATCATTCGTGGTAATAGTAGCTTGTAAACAGAGATTCACTTTTTAACCCTCTCGATAAGCATAATAATAAGAGGTCGACACTACTCAATCAACCCAATGCATCCATTCCATAATAATAATCATATCCTGCAAAGAAAACAAGAGCGCGCTCGAGAAAAGATGTAATATGAAAAGGTCATTGCACACACACACACACATCGAAGAAGCTCATTTCTTTTTTCAATAAAAAAAAATGAAAATTTTCACAATAATAAAGTTCGACTGTTTTTATTTAAGTAGCTACTATGCTTGTATTAGATAAGAATAAAAAAAATTGTTTGTTGTTGGTTTATAGGATTCACTGATGACTACGACCACATATCAATTTGGATTTAATTTTTTTTAGAAATATATATAATCATACTACCAAACGGTTGCAAACGGATAAGCATAGCAAATTCGATGAGCCATGCCGTTGCAAAGCTAATAGGAGATTTATATGATTTTTATGTCTTTTTTCTTCTTCAAAGATACATATCAGATATGATAAGGTTCACATCCCAAAAGAAAATAGTGTGCACGTTTGTAAACTCTTATTTTAGTAGTGATTTTAAAAAACAATTTTGCTCCTCATCAGTAGTAGATGTACGCCCCAGCAAGATGTGTGGAGTGGAGGTGCGGGGAGGCGTACCACTATTGAAAAAAAAACAATAAAAATGGAAGCGTGCTATACATCAAGTTTACATAAAAAAATGGTTCAGAACAGGACTCAAAGCTCTTTTACTTTGATTTTTTTGCACCAAATTTAAATACCGTGTTTCTTATCTTTTTTTTACTTTACTCATTCATTCCAAATTTTTTCGTTAATGATGAGACACGTCGACACGAGAGAGCACGCCTTCATGATGATAAGTAAGCTACTTAAAATAGTTTCATGACTGCAGAGATTAACATTGTGGAGCTAAATGGAGTCTAAACTTTTTTTTAACTGCTCAGCTCCACATAAAAACATCAAAATAAATAAGCAGACATGCAATTGAAATTGAAAGTTAAAGTTTGAAAAAAAATATGAATTATAGACGAGTTCAATGATAATTAAGGCCCTACTATTTGCAAAGATGGGGCTTTTAAAGGAAAACTCCTAAAATGGGCTGGTTATCGATCTTCATCTGAACTACAAAAAAATTACCTCTAAAATTGTTGTGGTACGTGCATACCTCTGCTCAGAGGCTCCATATAGATACATAACTCAGGCACAGACTGACCTTTACCAACCAACTCGAAATATATGGATCATTGGCCTATTTTTTTGTTTACCGTATTTTTCTCTAAAATTGTGCCAAGTAGGCAAATGAAAGTTTCTGAAGATGAGAATTGACTGAAGAACACAAAATAATTACTATGAGCTTCAACTACCACACACGCATATATGTACACACCTCACCTCAGAAATAAATATTATGGTAATCCAACATTGCATACTTATCAGGATCACAAAAATGCATAGAATTAATTTTAAAAAAGAATTTTGTTGAAAAAGGGAAAGCGATTCTCAAAATTCTTTTTATTCTTCACCGTACATTAGAAGAAATATACTTTGCAACAGTGTAGGTGGTGGTGGTGATAATGATAAGCTGAATGATTTTTAGTTGTGAATATGCTTCAATACCAATATTTTTTTGCAAGTGTTACGGCATCGAAATAATAAATAGTGATTAAAGCGATACGAATCTCTCCTCTTGACTTCTTCACTTTTCTTCTTCTTCTTTAAAGGGTTTTGGCAGCCAAAGAGCCTTAATTACACATGATTACTATTTATTTATTATTTAAGACCTGGTCATTCTCAGGTTCATTGTAGATTGGGAAAGCGAATGATAGGCGGTCGGACAATGACACGAATAAATTAATTTAATATTTTATTTATGAGCCATAAATTGTTCATTTAATTTACAGTTTTTTGTAAATTGTAAATGCAGCTCTTTTAAGATAAGCTACTAGCGTTTTTTAGGAGGCTCGTGTCTTTTTATTATTTATTTTGGGTTTCTCAGAAATACATAAATTTTCCTTTTTTTACCAAATTATTAAAGAGATTATCAAACTTGAGCAACAAAGTTATCAACAACTGTTCCATTTTCCAAGCGAATGTAGTTGAGAGGAGGACCCCACAAGTTATTGAGGGAGAGTTCCAGCACCCGAGATCCTCTTGTCCATCCTACCCAGCCTCCACCATGACCAGACTGTCTGTTGTAGCAGAGAGCGAGAGTTTTGTAATTGCAGCACCACCCATTTCCATGATTGTGGCCAACAAAAGCTGCCTTAATGGTGCCGGACTCCACGAGCGCGTTCATCAGACCAGTGTCCTTTTCTTGGGGAGTGACGATATCATCTTGAAAGAAAATATGGAAATTAATTCACACATTTGCAATAATGTGTGCAGAAATAAATGGTGAAAAATGTACCATGCTGCCCGGGACATTCAGGATGCTCCACAATGGTGTCATGAATAGGCTTGTACTCATCTCTGCCCAGCAAATTAAAAAAAATAGTCTTATCAATGCTAAGTTCAAGGTGAATGCTTCAATTCAATGGAGCACAATTTAAAAAAAATAGTTACGTGGGATAGTGGAAAAAGGCCAGAGAAGGAATTTTGCCCCATTTCTCATTCATTTCATTCACATTCTGTTTGAACCACTCCACGACTGTTTCATGGACATAGGCTGAAATGCCTCCGGAAGAGTTGCGTCCTCCCCGACTATCAAAGAACCACAAGATGAGGGATGGCTTATCTTGAGTTTCATTGCTGCTGGAATTTTTGGGTGGGAAGATGGGGAGGTAGTAATTCGTATTTCCAATCAAGCCAGCTTCTCCTTGCTGAGTGTAGCATCCATCGTACTTCTGCTCAGCCCCGAGAATCTCTTCCCGACTCACATTATTCCCAATGTCGTGGTTTCCATAGGTGGATGCCCACTTGTAGCCACCCTTCACAACTGGTCCGAGGAGGTAGTCCATGGTTTCCGTGCCGTTCGGAAACATCACCTCTGCAGACATCAGATCTCCAGTGAAAACTACAAAGTTCGGCTTCTCCCACTCCAAAATGTCTGTCATGACCTTGATAGATTTGCGGTCATTGTTGGGACCCCAGTCGGAGCCTGCCCCTTCTCCGAAATGCCTAATAATATATTGATAAGCCATAGATAAGCTTACTTTTAATAAAAACTAAATAGCTTATTTGAGCTTGCTTACAAATCTGTGAAGGTGACAATTTTGAGTGTGCCATTTTCCGTGAAGTGAAGGGAGGGACGTGTGGGATTCTCGTAGCGGAGGATTCCAGCTTGAGTTCCACCAACCAACACCACCAATAAAAGCAGCAACTTCATTGCTGGATTGTGTGAAAATCTCATTCTTGAAAACAAATTTTTAGGATTTCTAGCTCGGGTAAGCTTACAAAGCTAGTTGGCTCACTGTCCGTTGCCCTTATCAAACTGACATGAGTGAACAATTTTATGCGATTATATGTATGAAGCAAATTTAGTATCTCCATCTGACCAGCTCTTGCACGCAATATTGTCATTATCAAGTGGATTCTGCTAAATGCTAAGTGGCTGTTCCTTCAAAGCAAGTGGGTGGTAGCATAGGAGCCACACGTGATTAGCCAAGAATTCGATCCTGGGTAATCGATCGAGGAGATTATGGTAATTAAGTTCAAGTGTACTTGACACTTTATTTGACAGTGAAGGACAGGTAGGTAATCTAGTTTTGCCAGGTGTCCACTTAAAATCGATTTTATTATAACAAGTATTCTTGTGTGTTTTTATTTCACAAAAAAAATTTACTCTCTGCAAATCAATATCACTATATAGTCAATTTAACAATAATTATTACGCACACGAAATCGAAACGCTGTTTCATGTCAACATGCTAGCAAACAACTAGAACACATCAATATTAATATACTTGATTAAAAGACAAAGTAAAGTACATAAACTTGGATCTATTTACTCGCTTTAATCTAATTTATTTTATTATAACAGTCAAGTGTGTGTGGTTCTATTGGTAACTTTAATTTATCAATCTTGTTTCAATCTGGATTTTGCGGTATTAAAAGTGTGCGACTATTTTATAAGGATCACATCACTCCAAAATTTATTTTAAAAAATCAAAACATTAAAACAACTTTTTTTAGTATTACATTACATCCTCGCTATTTTAAAGTCAGCCATTAAAAATTGTTATTTTATTTTATTTTATTACCTGCCCACTACTATCTCCACATATCAAATTCTTGTTAAATAGTAACATCAATATATTTATATTTTCTGGTATTATTTGTTGGTACACTTCTTTCTGTCCTACAAAATAGTCTGTTGTACAGCTAACTAGCATTCATCAAAAATTTACTCAGTATTATTATTACAGCACAAGAGTGGATATTAAAAAGCCTTGCTTTTCTTTCTGCTCCTTGTCTTATTGAAAACGAATCACTTCTCATTTCTTGGTTTTTATGAAGC